>CANXYC010184785.1:0-30059 GCA_948193065.1 Aleurites moluccanus
GTCATCTCTGAGGAGCACCCAGTCACCTCCCTGTCAGTTTCCATTGATGGCAAGTTCTTTATAGTCAATCTTAATAGCCAAGAGATCCATTTGTGGGATGTTGCTGGAAAATGGGAGAAGGCATTAAGATATATGGGCCACGAACAGCAGAAGTATGTCATTCGTTCCTGTTTTGGTGGGTTGAATAGCTCATTTATTGCCAGTGGCAGCGAGAATTCACAGGTTTGCCTCTTTTTCCTTGTCTGCTTCTCATTTGACGACACATCCATCTGTTTAAGCAACAACATATTTTTGATTTCTCCATTTGCAAACTATATCCATTATTATTTGGTGAAGCAAATGAAACTTAAGCTAGGTCAAATGTCTTAGCAGGTCTATATCTGGAATAGGCAAAACCCTAGACCAATCGAGGTTTTATCTGGCCATTTGAAGACAGTGAACTGTGTGAGCTGGAACCCTAGAAGACATCAAATGCTGGCATCAGCAAGTGATGATCATACAATCCGTATATGGGGACTGAGGCAATCCAAGAATATACGACACGAGTAGCTCATTTGAAGGAAACAAAGTAATCAGGTTTTGAGCACTGCATGTATAGCTTATCTTCTCATCAATTTGTTATTCTTTTGTAGATTTGTATATCGGTGGCACCTTCTTGCCGCCTTCTCAATTTTGGAACATGTTTTCCCCGCTGTAAATCTCCATTCCTTCTAGATGTTTTCGAATATATATATTCAGACTCGGTCAAATTTTCGAATAAACGGAAATAAAAAGTAAGGATGAAAATTTTAATTAAAATTGAACCAATTTGAATCGTAATTAAATTAAATATAATAAATATTATATAAAATATATTATAATAAACTATTAAAATCATGATAGATAGAAATGTATCTAAATAAAATAAATAAATTAAGTAAATATTAATTAGCAAATTTATTAAATAATATTTGAAATAAAATTTAAAAACATGACAAATATATTAAGTATTTATATTAATAAGAATTATGTTGCACATATATATATATATATATATATATATATATGATAGACTTAGGGTATATTAAATTTAATTATGTATTTTAAAAAAATTAATAGGTAATTTTTTTTAAAAAAATAATAAATATAATTTATCAAACTATAAGGAGATTGATAACTAAATTATCTGATTATAATATTAAATATTAAATTTGAGAAATATATCACAAAAATGTAATTTGGTATAGTGAAAAGCATGTCAAAAGACCCCAAGAATCAATAGGTTAACCCATTTGAATTATAATTAAATTGATCGGTTTATAAATTAACAGACTGATTTAAAAAATATAACTTGATTTTCAATATAAAAAATTTTGTTATCGAAATTAGACTAATAAGTGATTCAATTCATTTTAATTCGACCAATTGATTTTGTTGGAGTTCTACAACCATGAGAAATATAATTACCTGGCAGGTAGTTAAATTGTGAAAAAAATAAAATTTAAATTAAAAATACAATACTTTTTTTAAGCAGAGGATAAAAAAACGTGTTAGTAATTTAACTCGAATAAAATATTATTTAGTTTTTAATATTAATTTTAATTAATTAAATTCTGTATATTTTTTTTAAAAAATAATTAATTAATCTCTCAATTTTAATCTCATTAAATTAATTAATCTTTTTGTCTAATTTTTTAAAATTTCAATTATTTTTTTTTTAAATAATATCTAATAATTTCTCTATCTAAAATAACCTTCATCTTCCATGAAGCAATCAATAAAAAATATAAATCAAATCATTCAATAACTCATTCAAATCAGAGACTCAATTCAAATCAAAATTGAGAAAAAGATTATGGTCAATAAACAAGCTTAAATCTCTCAAAACCACTAAATACATAATCTATAAATCACCCAAAAATAAAACTTATTGTTGCTCAATCTCATCAATCAACAAACCTAAAATTAACCAAATCTAGCACAAAAGTAATCATTAGAATCTGACGCCAATCTAAGAGAGCTTGGGTTCGATTTTTTTAGAACAAAGTTTCGTGGCGAATCTAGAGATTGGCGCTTGCTATCGCTTCCATTGGGTCCATCATCGCTACAACTGCAACAACTAAACCGCAAACCACTCCATTTTTTTAATTGTTCCTCTTTTACATTGAAGTATCACTTCTTTTCTTCAATCTCTTTGTTGTTCCAAATTATGATCATGGGTTATAACAGGATTGGACTTGTTCCATGGAGAACGTTGGGTTTCAACCATTTATATTGTGGGCCGACCTTTAACCTCCATTTACTGCTGGGCCAGCCATCTTCTCCTTTGTATGAGCTTTGTTCTTTTTGGTGGTTCATTAGACAAAAAGGCCTAAGCCTATTTGTTCTTTTGCCACCTTTAACTTAAATTTTTGCTTCCCACTTTGAGGTTTGCTCGAAATAAGATTCTTATTCTTTGTTTTTCCTTTCTTCGAGACTCCCCCCTTCCCCCCAAATGCAATCGGACTTCCCTTGTAGTCCAGTTGAAGCTTTTCAATAATTATGGATCTGATTTTGTTGGCTTTGTGGTCCATTCATCTTCCTCATGTGAGAATCCAGGTTCAGGATCATGAGCTACAAGAAGCTTGAGTTTGATATATAAAGAGTGTTGGGCTTCAATCATTTATATAGTTAGCCAGCCTTTGACCTCCATTTACTACTAGGCCTACCATCTTTTCTTTCACATAGGCTACATTCTTTAGTTTGGTAGCTCATTAGATAAAAAGGCCTAAACCTATTTACTTTAACTTATATTTTGCTTTTCACTTCGATATTTCCCCGATGTGAAATTCTTTTTTCTTTTTCTTTGTTTTTCCTTTCCTTGACACTCTCTCTCCATTACTAATCGATGCATTTCCTTTTTTCGTTGCAGAAGAAGACAATATACTCTACCCAAATGTTTATATTTCTTCTACCGTGAAGCCAATTACGTCACCCACTCTCCTTCAGCCACGTATAATCGCCTACGATGAGCATGCCATCTATGACATCAATGTACACGTTGCCTCTCATCTTTTCTAATTTTCAGGGGATTTCGTTATATGAGTTTATTAAATAACGCATGAAAATGGGTTTGGTATTTTTACTTTTTTTATTCATCTATTACTCGCGGAATGTAAATGGAATTCTTGTTTTGATTTTGCTATTTTTGTTGTATTAGTTACCAAAAAGTTTAATTTTTTGTTATATTTTCATGGATTCATTAAGACTACTCTTAGAATGAACAAGGAATAAGGAAAACCTATGCAATTTTTTTTTAGGTGTGATGAAAACTTATTTAAGTGTAAGTATAGATAGACACACGAAGAGTCAAAGGGGACAAGTGTCTTCTTAAATTTTGATTTTTTTTTAATTTTTTTTAATTTTTAATATTTAATTTAATTGCTTTTATTTTTTTATTATATATGTCTATTTATTTGCATGGATCATTTTGAATGGTTATAATTATAAAGCTAATATTTTTTAAATATTTTTTCTCTGTTCATATATAGATTTTTTAGTAATCATTTGCTTTGGTGTGAATACCATTTTCTTGGAATTAACTTTATATAAATATATTATTGTTGGGTTATTCATTTTATTTCTATGAATATCTAGCATAATTAATTGCTATTGTCCTCCTCTTTCTGTAATTACAATAAATTTACATATTAGTAAATTTTTCTTAATCTCTTAGCTCATTTTGAAATATAATTTTTTTTTTCTTTTATTTTTTCTTTACAATTTTTTTTCTTATAACTTTTTGATTTCTAAATTTAATGAACATATTTAACTAGTTAATTTTCTTGTAGATAACAGTAATAATTAAGTCATGAAATATAAGTGAGCCTTTTAGATTTTGAATGATTTGAATAAATTTATTTTTTAATGAAAAATAATATTTCAAGTTGTAAATATCTATTTATTTACAAAGTATTTTCCATCAATTAATTTTCTTATTAAATTGTTTTCAGTTTTGTGATTCGTAATGATATATTAATTTCACGCATATATGTATATTATTTATTAAACTTATTTTTTTTTTGTTCAAAATTAGATTGATGTTTTTTAGTTAATTCTGCAACAATGTTAAGCTTTAGAATCGTAACTAATGGGTAGTATGTATATTTTTTAATTCAATATTAGCTCTGCAATTATTCTGAAAAAATATGAAGGTAAAAAAATCTTATTGTAAATAATTTTTGTGCCCTTCCTTCCATTAATTTATCTATCCATCCCTAAGTGTAAGTAAAGGTATTTTTAGTTTTTGGGTAAAATATTATTTAGTTCATGATTTTTAGCGAAATTAACACTTAAATCTTTGTTTTTTTCAAAAAATAGTTATTAAGTTCCTAACATTTGATTCCGTCATACAAACTGATTATTCTGTCAATTTTTCCGTGAAATACAATGAAAAAGACGAAAATCTCCTTTATTTTCCATAAAAAAAATTTCCATGTCATTCCATTAACCATTTTCTAAATTATTTTACTTTTCATCAACATCAAATCCTCATTCTTCACACAATTTAACCAATCATAATATCCACACACAAATATTTATTCATTAAAGAAAATCCCAAGAATCTAAATTTTTAAAAATCAAGATCAAAAAATATAAAAAATCAAGTAAATAAAAAATAAAGAAAATGATACCAACAGTAAAAAAGAGAAAGAAAACAACATGAAAAATGAAAAATGGAAGAAGAAAAATAGAAAAAAAAGTGAAGGATAATAAAAAAAAAATTAAAGAAAATGGAGGAAAAATATAGAGGTTTGGGATGAGGGTTTTTTAGGAAGAAAAATTATTTTATTTGAAGGAAAATCTGAAAAAAATTTGAAAGAATGACTATTTTCTATGATGGAATCAAATATTAGGGACCTAATAACTACTTTTTGAAAAAGCAGGGATTCAAGTGTTAATTTCGCTAAAACTCATAGACTAAATAATATTTTATCCTTAGTTTTTTAATATATTTTTAATTAAGGGTGAAAGTAAAAATAATCATATTTAATTAAATCAACTAAATCAAATCGAAATCGATAGTTTCACAGTTGTTTGGTTTGGTTTCAGTTTGAAAAATATAATAAATTAAAGGTTCGATTTGATTTATTGTTTGATTTTTTTTTAATTTCAGATTAAACCTGAAGATATATATATATTATTTTTTACTATTATTATAATTAAATATTTTTGGTTTTATTTTATATATACCCATATATTATTTTTAACCTAATATTAATTTAAAATTAAAAAATGACCATTCATAAAAATTAACTAAAGATAAATAAAAAAAAAGTCTAATTTTTAAGAAAAAATAAATTTTACGTGTGTTAATTAATGAAATAAATAAGTTTTGTATTGTATATTAAACTATTTTCAAAATTTTTTTTATCACTGACATTTGTTTGTATTTTTTCCCGAAATCTATAATAATATAATGATAATTTATAAAAAATTATTTTTAGTTTGAAACCGACAAATCGAATCAAACTAAATTAAATAATAATTTAATTTGATTTAAAAATTCTTCAAATTTGAAAAGATTAGTTTAGTTGATAAAAATTTTTAAACCGAACCAATATCACTCTTATTTTTAAAGATAAGAATAATGAAAATACTGATTTATTAAAAGGGATAAGGTGAATAAATTAGTTAATTATTTAAAAAATATAAAGAACTTAGTTAATTAAATCATATATGATAGATAAAATAGTAATTTATCCATTTAACTTTAGGAAAGGGCATCTTAGCTAAATAACAATTAATAATAAGGGCAAATTTTAATTTAGTCTATGAGTTTTGACTTGAACAATAGAGTGATTCTTATAATTTGAAAAATATATGATTTAATCCCTATATTTTGACACCGTTTGACAATGTGGTCCTTCCGTCAATTTTTTTTACCTTTTTCGTTCAAATTTTTTTAAAAAATAATAAAATACATCCCCAAATACCCTTTCACCCTCTCTACCATATCACTTCTTCTGTTACCTTCATCACTACCATCTCTGATTTCTAAATCGCAATCTCGTTCTCATCCATTAAAATTCTTCCTACATCTCCTTCTCCATCTCAATCTCATCCTCATCCATATAGTTGTCCTTTGTTGTACCTCTATCTTTCTCTTTCCCTTTCTTTTTCTCTGCAATCTTTCATTTCATGATGGTGATGTTTTCGCAGCAGCGATGGCAATGGAGTATGCTAGTGGTGATGGCGACAGTGAGAACGAGACTTTTAGGAGCGTGATCAAGATCAGTGGCGCAGAGTATTACCAGTTATATTTCCAATCATTCTCCTATATTACCAATTGTTCCTTTGTATAAGGATCCTAAAACTCCAATAACTGTCATAGGCGACTTGTGAAAGGAAGATAATAGTAGTGAATGGCTCGATACAAAACCAATATCTTCTATTGTTTATATTTCTTTTGGTAGTATTGTCTATTTAAAGCAAGATCAATGGAAAGAAATTATTCAAGGGTTATTAAATTTTGGGGTTTCTAAAAAATCTTTACTTGACCCAGTTGTTTTGCCATATTGGTTCTTGGAGAAAGTAGGAGATAAAAGAAAAATAGTATTATGGAGTCCATAAGAAAGAGTTTTAGCTCACTCTTCAATTTCTTGCTTTGTAACTCACTGTGGATGGAACACAACAATGAAAGCTCTTTCTTTTGGTATGCCATTTAGTGATATAGCTCAAAGTTAAAGAGATAAAGGGGCTGTTTGGTTGGCCAACGAAACACTCCTAATTGCCATTTGTCAATATACGCGTCGCCAATTGAGAAAATTTGTAATGTTTGGTTGGCCAACTAAAAACTCCGATTATGATAAAATTTCTCTTTAATCGGCAAATTTCATAAGCAGTTATAAGCTGCTTTTAGCGATTGACGATTTGACAATCGCACTTTTATATCAATCGCACATTTAGCCATCGTTCTACCAAACACCTCCAAATTAACTTTGGGCAGTTGAAGTTTAGTAGGATATTTGCATAAAAAATTAGTGTAATAAAATGGAAAACAAAGAAGTGTTTTATCTCTCTAACTTGAGTTTTATTTCAAAATTTTCATAGCTCCAAACACAAAAATTATAATCATTCCATTACACTGATCATACTCGGCCAAAAATTCAATATAATGAAACGATTATAATTCAAAAGCAATGAATATTTTTTTAGAGAGTTACCACTTGAGTTTGGAGCTATGAAAATTTTGTGGCCGCTTGATGTTACCCAAGATACAATTGTTGATGTGTTTGTGGTTCCTACGAATGACGCTACGAATTTCACGGTTGTAAGGATGGGTTGGGATCCTAAGGAAAGGATAATTTTATGGAGTTTAAGCCTGAGAGGGTCTTGAATAATGAAAAATTTATTTACAATGGATGGGATGGAAAATTTAAAGGTGAATGTGGAGTATTTTAACCTTTTCATAAACAATAAATGATAAAATTGATGGAAAAATCATATTATTAGATGGTGTTAAAATGTAAGTATTAAATAATATATTTTTTAAAATATAAGATTTATTTAATTGTTTAATTTAAAATTTAGAGACTAAATTATAATTTATCTTAATAATAATAATTAATAAAATTATTATTATTATTATTATTATCTTTGAATTAATTATTAATACAAAATCCAATCTGATTCTCGCCTGAGCAAAGCAAAGCAAGACAAAGCTCTCCCTTTTTCTAGATTTTGTCACAAATTTCAAATCCATAATCAACAAAGACCTTATTTTCTATTCTTTTACCCACAGACTCGATCGATCTTTCTTCTCCTTCATCTTCAGGCTGAATCTGAAGCCATCAATTAGGGTTTCCATTTCCAATATGTTACTCTCATCATTTCTCTACTACTGAAATATATGCGGATGTCGCTTTTTCATTTGTAATTATTAACATTAATTCTCAACTTTATGAACTTGAATTGTCAAAACAAGGAAATGACTGATCGTCGTTCCTTATCGCGCAATCGAAATTCGGTTCAATCTCGTTCTTCCAGTAATTCTCCTCCAAGGTTAGGTTATAAGCTTTCTGATTTGATTTCGAGATTTAGATTTAAGCTTTTTAATTAGGTTTAGCGATTTTTGCAGTGATTAATGGTTAATAGCCTTAATCAAGTAGAATTTGTAATTGTTTTGATGCTTGATGAGATAGAAATGGAATCTCAATTGATTGAATCTCAAGTTTTTCTAGAATTAGCATTGATTGGAATTTTTTTTTTTTGTTCTTTTCAATAACTTTCAGTGGTAGAAATGCATTATGTTTGCTAGTGCGGAGAGAGATTTGTCCCAGGACTAAGCATGTACCGAAAAAGCGGTGGGGTGAAGCTTCTCAATGGAATTCTAGTTCAACATCTTTGCCTAAAAGTGAACCGGCTAAAGATGCAAAGCGTGGTCTTATTTCATGGTACTTGCACTGCTTTTCTTCACATTATTGCTGTTGTTTTCTTTCATCTGTTTGTTTGTTTTATTCACTTGTTTATATTTTAGGGTTGAGGCAGAGTCATTACGGCATTTATCTGCAAAGTATTGTCCTTTGGTGCCTCCTCCAAGGTCAACTATTGCAGCAGCATTTAGTCCTGATGGAAGAACACTTGCTTCAACTCAGTAAGTTTTCATACTTTCTGCTGTTTTGTTATCTAGGCCTCAATGCTTGATTGTATTTAACTTGATTTTTTTATTCTTTCAGTGGTGATCACACTGTGAAGATAATTGATTGTCAAACGGGAAACTGCCTAAAGGTGTTGAGTGGTCATCGGAGGACTCCTTGGGTGGTGAGTTGGAAAGTGGATTTTTGCCAAGCGAAGCATTTGTTAGTTAGTTAATTTCCTTTGTCTTTTCCATTTATGACTTGTAACTTAGCCTAGTGGATAACATTTGCGCTTTGCGGCTTGCTCAGTGGAACTTCTTGCTCAATGATAAGCCTTATTCAAGTTATTTCACATTGGCTGAATATATCTTTTCAATATTTTGCTCCATTTTTAGGACTTCATCTTCCTTCGAAGTTATTAAAGTGCTCATTTTTTACAGGTTAGGTTCCACCCATTGCATCCTGAAATTCTTGCAAGTGGGAGCTTGGATTATGAGGTTCGCTTATGGGATGCAAACACATCAGAGTGTATAGGATCTCGCGATTTCAGTAATTTCAACTCTGAATCATGTTTTGGTTGCTTTTATGTTTTTTTCCCCTTTTTAGAGTGTGTATGACATGGGGTGAACCTGATCTTGCTGGATTTGTTTCCCCTCATAGATCGTCCCATTGCTTCCATTGCTTTCCATGCTGAAGGGGAACTGCTTGCAGTTGCATCAGGTCACAAGGTTTTGAATCCAACCTTCTCTTGTAGTCAGTCTTGCTTCCTTGAATATTTTAATCTCCTGCCAGTATGTGAGAAGCTGGAGAAATTAATTTGTAGTTTAACATAACTTTGGCATTTGATATTCTGTGCCAGTTGTACATATGGCACTATAACAAGAGAGGGGAGGCTTCCTCACCATCCATTGTATTGAAGACGAGACGTTCTCTTCGAGCAGTGCATTTTCACCCACATGCTGCTCCATTTCTCTTGACTGCTGAGGTGAATAATTCAAAGGGCATTTGATTGATTGGTTACTCTTACTATCGTGTAGATTACATTACTGGACTGATATGCAGGTCAATGATCTTGACTCTTCAGATTCTTCAATGACACGAGCAACTTCACCTGGTTACCTAAAATATCCTCCTCCTGCTGTTTTAGTGACAAATACTCAGCCCAGCAATCGTGTTAGTTTGGCTGGTGATCTACCTCTTATGTCCTTACCTTTCTCACATGTGCCTCCATTATCTACAGATGATACTAGAACTGATGTTAATGGACATGCCAGTTCAACTGTAATGCAAGTAGAGTCTTCCAGTTCAAGGCAGTTGCAAACAGATGCAAATGCAGCAGTGAAGTATGATACCTTAGTGTCTCCTATAGAGACATTTCCTGCAGTTGCTTCTAGTTCATATCCCAGTACAGAAGGTACATTGAACAATGCTTTTCCTGCTGGAATAGGAAATGGTGTTTCTGACACCAATGTGGATGCGATGGAGACTGATGAAATACAGCCCGTAGGGGGCAACTTGCAAGGAAACTATACCGATTCAGAAACTTCTGGTGGTGGTTATACTGCAGTGGGTGGAGTATCTGGAAATATTTCAGTTAGGCAGCATTCTGCAGAGTTGGGGCAACTTCATCAGTGCTTACCCTCTAGAGATCCAACGTGGTGGGAGCTACGGTTTTTGCAAGGATGGTTAATGGGCCAAAGCCAAGCTGGTGTTCCATCAACTCTTCCTCTTAATGGCGATGGTCGTGAATATTCAGCCCAGTTCACTGGTTCCTCATCAACTTCTTATATACCTGATAACAATATGGAGGCTACAATGGCTACTTTAGCCATGCCTGCCAGTACTAGCCTATCTGGAGTTTCTGGGAGATCTGGCTTGCAACATCACATTTCACATTTCCACCTCTCTGGGGAGAGCATAGCTTCCATGAATATGCAAAATTATGGCACTGATTCTCAGCCCGTATTTAATAGAATCAAGTCTGAAATTGCCACATCACTGGCAGCTGCTGCTGCAGAGTTACCTTGTACTGTAAAGCTCAGGGTGTGGTCACATGATATAGAATATCCTTGTGCCCCCCTCAATGCTGAAAGATGCCGTTTAACGATACCTCATGCTGTCCTATGTAGGTATGTGGAATATAATGATTTACCTTAACAAATATTTTATAACCTAAAATATTGTAATGTTTCAAATTATCTGATTGCTGATATTAAAAATTGATCTCATGACAAACATAGCTAGGGTGTCCTCTGGGTATTTTTTTTATGCATGAACATCTATGCAATCACATCTCTTCATGTATTTGCTTTCAAGACAAATCTTGGCATGGGTTGTCATATAGTGTTGTGTTCTACAAATTTTTTTGCTGGCCTTTCGTTATGTTTACTTTGTCAGCTGTGGGCTGTAATTGTGTTTGCAGTGAAATGGGTGCTCATTTCTCTCCTTGTGGAAGATATTTAGCTGCCTGTGTTGCTTGCATGCTTCCTAATATGGATAATGACCCTGGATTACATACATTACTTCAACAAGATACTGGTGCTGCAACTTCACCTACTCGACACCCAATCTCGGCACATCAAGTTATGTACGAGCTTCGTATATATTCGCTGGAGGATGCAACGTAAAATTCAGTCCAACTCATTATATATTTGTGCTTCTGTCACTCTCCAACTTATGTTATCTATAAATTTTCTGATTTCCTTTTTGTAGATTTGGTTCAGTGCTTGTATCGCGAGCAATTAGAGCTGCCCATTGTTTGACTTCAATCCAGGTCTGTGGCTGTGGTCGATGGGAAGTTATTCACATCCTTTTTTCTTGTTTGTCTTGAAAAGGCCTTTTCTTTTAAATGATATTAACCAGTTGGCAGGCTTTGTTATGCCTTCACCATAAGTGACTTCTCACTATGATGCAATTTCTTTTTGGCCTCGAAGTTAATTGTGTTTATGCATTGTGCATGACAAGATGAAAGCTTGCCTGTACTCTTTCTGTAGACTTGTTTCTGAATGACATCTCATATAGATTCCCCTGCATTTTTCCTTTGACATCTCCACATTATATATTGCATTTGGCCGGTAAGAGACATTGTGTTAGGTCAAGGTATATTAGCCATGTCGGTAGGTATGATATTAATCTATTGGAAGGTGAAGAAAGAATAAAGCTCAGTAGACTTGATGATTTGATGGTTTTGATGCTGTGATTCTGACAAAGTTGTTGTGCTTTAAAATGATTTCTGACAACTATTAGGACACCTGATGTATTTCTATGTTTTCAATGTGAATGTCTAGTATTGTACAAGTTTTGCTTTATCATCAATTTTCTAGTTTTGTTTTTATTTTGCTATGGATTGTGTTTCATCATGTTTTATATGCAGTTCTCACCCACTTCTGACCATATATTACTGGCTTACGGTCGACGTCATGGATCCCTTCTAAAAAGAATTGTTATTGATGGGGAAACAACATCTCCTATTTACACAGTTCTGGAGGTGAAAATTCATTTTCTTGCCCTTTTTCACGTGTTTATTTTGTAGTATGAAAAAGTATTTTCTCCCTAAAAACAGCAAGGGTTTTGTATGCCATGAATGTGTCATACTTGAATGCTGTAATCATACACTATTCGGCATTTTCATTGAAAACTTCCTTTTCTAATTATCTGATTCCATTTTTCAGGTTTACAGAGTTTCGGATATGGAACTTGTGAGAGTTCTTCCTAGCGCAGAGGATGAGGTCAATGTTGCTTGCTTTCATCCTTTTGCTGGGGGAGGTCTTGTTTATGGAACCAAGGTGAGCATTTTCCTTCAAGAAAGTGTTTTTATTTTTTTATTTTTTTATTTTTTTTTATAAGAAGTCTATATATATTATCTATATGGCCAAATGGGTCAAAACAGCATTATGGGCTACACAACAAGGGGTAGCGCTCCTCTTTAACAACTCTTACCAAATTGGTGAAAATTCCCACCATAATAGTTGATGGGAGGTTTGAACTTGAGACTCCTCACTTCCTACATCCTAAAGGGAGCGAGAAGACCAACAGGCAACATTCTTTAACTACTTAACTCTTTTGTCTGAATTGCAGGAAGGGAAACTTAGGGTCCTCAGATACGATGGTGCACCTGGTGTGAATTGCTCTGGACCAAATTATTCTCCAGAAGATAACTTGGCTAAGGTAGAATAGTCTAAAAGGTTGCTGCCACTATTTATTTGTAGTTTTCTAACGTTTTCTTTATTTTTGGTTCCTTAACACTCACGTGCAAACATATGCTCCAATCAAAGAAAAAAAATTGCATGCATGCTTTTTTGATGGATACAAAAAATGTCAAATACAAAAGGTAGTATTTCTATGTCATTTTGTTTGATCAAGTTAAAGTTCCATAAGAACATCACATGTTTAAAAATATAATGAGCAATTCCTGTATGTTGCCTTTTCATTTTTTGAAGGAAAAAATTGACTGCTAAAAATGTATCTCGGACTAAGGGTATAAATGAGTCAAGCTACACGAGCTCAACTCGTAAAATACTCGAATTCAACTCAATTAAAGCTCCAGCTCGAGTAACGAGTTGAGCCAAGTTTGAGTATTATAATGCTTGACTTGAGTGGCTCACAAGCCTAATCAAGTAATAAGGTTTTATGTAATTTTAAATATATTTTATATTATATATAATAATTTACTGATTTGATCTTGAGCTCGATCTTATTCGAGTTTCATTTTTAAGTTAATTTATTTTTTTAATAATAATCGAGTCGAGTTCGAGTATTGATGAACTTGAGCTTCAAAATGAAAATTCGATCAAGCTCGAGTCGAGCTCAGGCTCAACACTGTTTTGACTCAACTCGGCTCGATTACGCCTCCATTTTAGACGCCCCCACTCCCCCTTCTTCCCCCAACCCATAAATAAATAAGAGGAAGGCTGATAGGATGAGAGAGATGCATAAAAAGTGCAATTATTCTATGGATGTGAAGATGTAAATTATGTACAGATGTAAATTTGAGTTTGAAGGTGGTTTCCTTGAGTTTTTTCCCCAGTGGAAAAAAAGGATTTTGGTGGGCCGTGCCCAGGGGTGGGGTTAGATTATCTGGTTCAAACCATAATTAGGTGAATGAAAATGACAACTGGTGTACCACATGGTAGAAACTGTATACAAGAGGGCTTTACTTTCTATAGCATTTTATCAAATTTTGTCATAAAAGTAGGATTCATTTTTCATCTGGCAATAGTTATTTTGAGTTTGAAGGTGGTCAACCTTTAGAGGCATTATCTGATACTTAAATTATGTACAGATGTAAATTTGAGTTTGAAGGTGGTTTCCTTGAGTTTTTTCCCCAGTGGAAAAAAAGGATTTTGGTGGGCCATGCCCAGGGGTGGCGTTAGATTATATGGTTCAAACCATAATTAGGTGAATGAAAATGACAACTGGTGTACCACATGGTAGAAACTGTATACAAGAGGGCTTTACTTTCTCTAGCATTTTATCAAATTTTGTCATAAAAGTAGGATTCATTTTTCATCTGGCAATAGTTATTTTGAGCTTGATTCTCATTTGCTTGGAAAATTTCGTACTTTTGCTTTATTGTTGATGGTACAATATATTTAACTGTTGACGAGTATTTTGGATATTTAACATCGGACAAAAAGTTATTGATCTTTTCTATTGTGATTTTTCTACTAATTTTAGGTCCAGACCTATGCCTTGGAAGGTTAAAAGCCAATTGTTATGCTTCGCGAACCATGAAACTCTACCTTGATGGTACACGTTTATAACCTTATTTAGTATTTCATACATAATCCAAGTCTGGGATATTTGTTGATTAACTTGTTCACCATTCTCTTACTGTCTACATTATTTTGCTTCATAGGAGAGAAGAAGGGTCTAGGTTGTGGATGAGTTTGAATGACAGCATTATCTACCGATAGGAATGTTCACCATACCTGGTTTGAATCAGATGTGACTAACCGTTGTGTTCTTTTCTTACCAAATTACCTTCCAGCAGCGAACTCCAAAAATATATTCTTATTTGTCTGCTGAAAATGTAAAATATTTGTGTCCCTTAATGAACCAACACAAATTTGCTTTGCTTCTCTTTTCAATTCTACTTTCCCTCGTTATAATGGACATTTTATTGTCGCTCTTTCAACTTCGCCTTCAATCGGGAAAAATGAAATTATTGATTTTTGTTTATAAGCAGGAACTATGGTTCTTCTCAAGTACCCTTAGATTAAACCTGATACCAGAATCCAGATTCCGGAAGTTGCTTCATGTATTCCTAACGAAACAGAATCTGTGCATTATCATACTTTTGAGCTCCAAATATTGTTTGCTAAATGATATTAAATCATGGTTGGTGATTCCATCCATTTAACTAGAAAAAAAATCATGATTGATAATTGAAGGCTATAAATCTGAGCTTTCAAAACAGGGAAGGAGATTGATGGTGGGCTTAGCCCACTCAAGCTAAAAAAAGGTTCCATTCATTTATATAAAAAATTTTATTTAGTCTATTTAAATTTAGTTTTCTACGGAGAAATTTTTTTTGTCCACTCAAATATAATTTTTTACGTAACATGTTATTGACGTATTCAAATTTAATTTTTTATATAAAAAAAATTTCTTGGCTTACTCGTAATTAATTTTCCGGGTTCGTTGTGTTTCAAAATGACTTAAATATGCTTAGTTCAAATTCTTAACAAAAGAGGCAGTAATGGTTTGCAGTGTAATGTTCATCTTCACCCAGTGCACTAAAAAGCTTTATCAAAACCTGGAAAAGGGGTATTTTAATTTTTTTTTTAATTATTAATATTTTTCTTTGATGGAATAATGGGTGTTTTTAATGTTTACAAGCACAAATCCCTCAGCCAATAAAGTGTAATATTAAATCAGGTATGAGAAGATGCTAGGAAGCCAATATGAAGTGGGAAAGATTTTTGTTTGATTATAAAAATTGGTAGTGTGATCAATCATTCACTATCCAAATCACACTAGAAAACAGACAGACAGCTAAGAAGTCACAGCAAAAAATAGGACCCAAAACCCTAAAATTTTAATTGAATTAAAGCCCGAATTTAGTCTAATCGTAAAAGAATTGAAATTAAGATGAATAAATAGGGAGATCTCAAATTCTATTTTATCAACATTATGTTGATTAAAAAAAAAACATTATGTTATATTTATACTCATATAATTTCTTTTAATTAATTTTACACTCATATTAGGATTATTAATTGATTTGTTTGATTAATTTGTCCTCTCTCTCCAATAGAGAAACCCTAGTATTACCTTTTTTTTTTCTTTTTTTGAAATGAACCAAAGTATTACTAGGAGAATAGACGTGGTATACTCTTCTTCAAGTTGACTCCGGCTTCCCAAACTCTACAAACTTGATATTAATGATTTAAAACTTCACATTGTCATCTCAATAATTTTAATTTTTTTTTATATACCCTTTTTCTAAGGACATTTACTCTAATAAAAACTAAAGTATACTATATATGGGCAAATATAGTCTTTATAACAAGTTGGTTTGTCTCATTGATAAAGCAAACAAAAGCATTGGTGTTTACAAAGGATTTTCCTTTTTTAAAAAATAAAAAATCACATTCAAGTTATATTATCACTCAATTTTTATTATTTGGCCGAAATTTTAACTTTCATATTGAAAATACTGTCAATTTTATCATAACAAATTAATTCTATAAATTAATAAATTTTGAAAAAAAAAAACCATAATTTTCATTACAATATAAGTGCACTACTTGCTAGTAACATGATTTATTAGTATATTATTTAAAAATAAAATTAGTATATTATTTAAAAATAAAGGATAAGGATGAATAAACTAATATATCTTGCATTGCAAAGCATAAAAGTTGTAAATTATTTAAATTTGAATTTAAATTTTATCATATATTACTATGATTGAAGTTTTAATTAATTTTAGAGTTAATATATAAATTTACTCTAAATTTTATGTATTTTTATAATTATATCTTTTTTTTTTTTCAATTTTAACCCAATTTAAAAAGCCAGTTATAATTCTACTCTAAAATTAAATTAATAATAATAATAATAATATCTTCGTATTAATTTAAAAGCCAACAAATTAGGTTTTGAATGAAAATTATTTAAAAAAAATTGAAAGCCAAAGATTATTTTATATTTATAAATAATTCTTTTGTATATTTGTGAATGAAAATTAGGTTTACAAAGGTAGAGAAAGACGTGCGAAAAAAAAATGTATAAGAAGCAGTGAAAAATATCTTTAAAAAAGACACCAATTGCAGTTGGAAAAGTTAGTTTCTTTTCTTCCACTATCATATGATAATGAGATTAAAAACAAAATTATAGAGTTGACCAGTCAAAGAACCATTAAAAGCATATTTTAAAACACAAAAAAGAAGTTTAGTTTGAATGTGACATGTATTTACTAATTGTTTTCCCTTTCTTTAACTGGAAAATTTTTTAGTTGAATTTAATCTCATTATATTAAATTATAAATTATTCATAATAATTTGATTATGTATTTTAATTATAATACATATCTAATGATTTAAATAATTAATTATCATATTTATATTATGAGTAGTTACTACTTCATATATATTGAATTAGATTAAATTTATTTAAAAGAGATCAAATGGGTTTTTTCTAAAATATTAAAGTGTTTGGTAGAGCAATTATTAAACATGCGATTGATGTAAAAATGCGATTGTTAAATCGACAATCACTAAAAACAGTTTATAAGGGATTTGTCGGTTCAAAAGAAATTTTGTTATAATTGAAAATTTTAATTGGCTAACCAAACAACATAAATTTTTTCAATTAGCGACGTACATATTGACAATCGATAATTAGAGACCAACTAAACAGTCAACTAATCAAATACTATCATTAAAATAACATTAAAATAAAATCAAATAGAAAATTCAAAAGTATCCAAATAAAAAAAGAGAAGAAGAAAAACTAGACTTGCTATAATCAAATTCCAAAGAATAGATTGATCAATACAAATAAAAGATTAATAGAAATATTACTAATACCACTACTGCTAATGATATGATATTGTTAATATATTTTTCAGACCTACGAGATTGTTGATATGAATTTCAGTCGAAATCTAATTAATGGAAGATATAAAATAAGGAAAGAAGAAAAAAACAACAACAATATGATCATTAAGATGAAGAAGAAGAAGGGGGTGGTGGAGGAGATGTAGAAGTAGACTCAAATTTGTAGTATTTATCAACGGCTACAGAAACATCCCAAGTGCAACTGAGTCCTTTAGGTATAGTAACGAGATCTCCAGCTCCAAACTCTACAAATTCTGATGATCCTTTTGGGTAAGCTTTCACTCTCCCTTTCAACAAATAACATGTCTCTTCTGCATCAAATTTTAGTTGATATCTTCCTGGAGAACAACCCCATCTTTTTTTTAAAAAAAAAAAAGAAAAATATCCAAACAAATTAACAAATTTCTCTAGTAAAAAAAATCAAAAATTTCATAAAATAAACAAAAATACATATAAAAATTAAAAGAAATTAAGAAGAAAAGAGATATGAGAGGAAGAGAAGAAACTTACTTGGGCCAACACTTAATGTTTAATTCATTGAGTTTAGATTCTGATGGGTTGTTTTCAACTATGATTCTCAAGTTTTCTGCCATTACTAAAAAGTAAAAGACCTTCTTCAAAGAAAGGAATTGCAGAGAGTTTCTTGTGTTTATAATAATAACATGGGAGGGGGAGGATAAGTTACCTTGAAACATATAGGGAAAGAGGTTGGATTGGAATAGGTTGATGAAATAATATGACATATAATGTCCCTAACAATTATTAACCTTTGACATAGACCATCATGCCATGTCATAATCACTCCATAAGTTAAACCGACCACGTTTCTCTAATTAAATATCTAATTTACAATACAATATATTTCCACTTCTACTTCTAGATAATTTCTTCTATATATGCCTTTTTTGGTCAATTTTTACTATTCCCCCCACAATATATTATTATATATGTAGAATATTTTAGTTGGGTAGTGAATTGGAGTTCAAAGATTAAGATATTGTTTTGTTTCTACTGTAATTCAAATACTATACGAATTAAATAAAAAATATTATATGATATATATAATTAAGCTTTTTAATTTTAATAAGTTAATTTTTTTAGTTAACACTTTTATAAAAATATTTTTTTTAATTATTTTTTTCACCCGTATTAGATTTTCAATTTTACCCTTTAACAAATTTCTTTTAGTTATTTTTCTCTTGGTGATAGATTTTCAAATTAGTATGTGATGATTCGGTTGTCAATTAAAAGAAATGTTAGGATATAAAATTTTATATGAATTAAATATAAAATATTGAATAAATATATATAATTGAATTATCTAATTTTAATAAATTAACTTTTAAGATTAATACCGTTAAAATTATATAAATTTTTAACACACATTCAAAATTAAATAATATTATTAATTGCTAAAACTTAAAACGTTACTCTAATTGTACATCAGTTGCAATTGAAAGATCAAAGGCTAGCAGTTAAAAAGTTTACTTTTTAAATAATGTTGTTAATTGTTAGATCTAAGTGTTATAAGGGAAAAAGAATTGTTTTTTTATAAAAATAGAAAAAACTCGAAAAGAGCTCAAAAACCTTTTTTTGTTGTTTTCCTTATTAAATTTCCTATCCTTTCATTTATTGGGTACGCAGAAGTTCATTAATAGTTGTGTTTGAACGTTGAATTTTGATGTCTAAAATACTGTATATTGGAGATTGAAGCAGTGGTGACCCTTTCACTCCTTATTAAAATATAATCATTAGCATTTATTTGATAAAATTTAATATTTTTTGTTAAAAATAGTAATTAATTGTAACTACTTATATATTTATGATTAATAATATGTTAATGATATTATTAAAAATTTAAATAATACTGTTGTTAAAAAAATTATAATACTCTGTGTTCTAAAAAAAAGCCTTAATTTTTTATATGTTTCAATTTAATTATTTTATTTTTTAATTTAAATTATATTTTATTTTAATATTTTAATAATATTTTTATATAATTGGTCTTATATAATTAATATAAATTTAAAAAAATAAAATATTTATTATTTTTTAAAAAATAAAAAAATATTATATTTAATTAGGAAATATATTAAATTAATAAAAAAAATAATTATACTTTATTAGAAATATTATATAATTAACACATTTATTTTGAAATGAAAAAAATAAGTGTTAAATATAAATGGTTTTATGAATTTTTTATTTTTGTAAAAATTTTTATATTTATAAAATATTATTTAATTTTTAAAATTTAACAAAATTAATATTTAAATTTTTATATTTTTAAAAAATAACTTCCGAATACCTAAAGTTACTTCCATTAAAAAAAATTAATATTTTCAGAAATTTTTTTAGATTTTCTATTAAAAAATAAAATAAAATATTTTATATATCCAAAAATACCCTTCTTTCTTTGTCTCTGTTTCCTTTTCTCATTTCATTTATATTCATTTGTTTTTTCCCATTTTTTTTCTAGTCATCCTTAAATTTTTTTCTTAGATTAAGCCAATTCATGCCCATCTCTTCAAAACCCTTCTTCCTCAAAACTCATTTGCCATTGGAGCTCTGTTTTTTTTTGCCGCCACTTCCAAGAACACATATTTCTTCTCATACACTCGCTTAATTATTGAGCAAATTTATTTCCGTAATACTTTCATGTATAATACTATGACAAGAGGTTATGTTAAATCAAATCTTTCAAAACTCACGATTTTTTACTATTTGTGTTTTATTATTTGATGGCAGAAGCTTCTTCTTTTTTTTTTTTCTTTTTTCGTTAATCAGCTAATAAATTAATTAATTATATAAATTTTGATTTATTAAAATTGAAAGAGTTGTGTAATTATTGTGATTTGTATAAATCATGTGGAGAATGAAGAATTTGATGCTGATGAAAAATGAATAAATTTAATATAGTATTTAATGGAATGAAATGAAAAATAAAATTTTATAAAAAATGAGAGATATTTTGACTTTTTTATAATATTTAACGGTTAAAATGAAAAGAGAAACCATTTTTTTAACGAAATGAAATTCATGAATATAAAAATTACTTTTTAAAAATACAAAGATCATTTTGCTAAACCATGTAAATTAAATAGTATTTTATCTTTTTTATATTTTAATAACATATAGTTTTGTTGTTAAAAAATATTTATTTATTTATTACCATGAACATTATTAGGTTATTCATTCCAATCAATATTTACTCTTTAATTTAACAATTAGCCGTCCTAATAACTGATAATTGATTGTTAATAATCATTAATTGATAACTGGTTATTATTAAATATTTAATAAAATTATTATTAGTAATTATTTTTATTTAATTATTATTTTTAATATAATAATATAGTCTTTTTATTTAAATAAATAGTTATTTAAAAAAAATAAAATTATAATTGACTGCCTAACAATTATTTAATAACTAACAACTATTATTAAAAAAATAATCAAATGAATTTAATATAATTAATAAAAATAAAAAATAATAACTACATAAAAAAAAAAATTTGCCAAAGTAATTTGAGTTTAATTCAGGTTGTTGGAAAGGTAGGAATTATGTGCAGAAATAATCATTAAAATGCTTATATTTAAAGCCTAATACTGTGACCTAAACTTAATTTCTTTATTACAATAGCAAATTTGACTGACTAAGAGTTTGGAAAATTTTTAATTTAATAAATATTTGATAGTTTTAATAGGATACTTTATAAGTTAGAAAATAATTCATAATGCAAAAAATTAAAAATTAAATTTCTAAATAAAATAATTTAATGATTAAAATTTGAGATTTTTATTATGATATTTTTGAATTTAAATTTTGAATAAAATATGAAAAATAAAGAGATATTTTCTATTATACAATTCATTTAAATATTAATATAAAGAAAAAAATAAGAATTTAAAATTCTCATAATTTCTCTCATCTAAAGGATTTTGATATATAAAACAAAATAAGGGTAAAAGTATTATTAATTGATTGCATAAAACAAAAGGCAAAATTCCTTAATTGAAAGGAATGGAGAGAATACATCCCCTAGTCAAAATCTGACATGGAAACAGGTGGCGATGTATAATTGGACTGTTTGACCAAGGTATCTTGATCTAGAAGATGCAGACAGAACATTATCAGATTTTTTTTTTTCTTTCTTATTTTTTTCACTCTTTTGGATTTATATATGATAATGTTTTTTGGTTGGTTTTTTTTTAACCTTTTTGCATTCTCGCACGTGCGAATCCAAGTCAAGATTTGATCAGATTTGTCATATCAATTTTTTCTATTTTTATTTTTTACTTTTTATATTTCTATTTTTTCTTTTATTTTCTTTTAATTAATTTTAAATTTTTTTTTATCTATATTAAATGTATAAACCTATTTAATAAAAAAAAAATATATGAAATAAAAAATATATTAATATTTTTTATTGAGAAAAAAAATAATTATATTAATTAAAATATTTTAAAAAAAAATAATTATATTAATTAAAATATCTTAATACTTATTAATTGAATGTATAAAATAAATTTGGACAAAAAAAAAATTTAATTTTATTTATGGTCAACTTTAATTTACTTTGATTGGTTGTTTGTGGGTGTAGATAGTGAATGATCAGTCATGGTTTGGTAGTACGTTATAACAACAATAGGGTCATGTGGTAGGTTGTGTTACTCTCATAGCAATAGGGAATTGTTGATTGATATTAATAAATAGACACAAATTATGTGGATTTTGTCAAAAAAATAAAAAAATAAAAAAAATCATTGATTTTAAAATTTTTCATTTTAAATATATAATTAATTTTATATGACTAATATTTTATACTCTTTATTCCTGAATAAAAACTCATTTTTATTTTGATATGAAAATTAAGAATTTGTATTTTTTTTTTACTATTTTACTTTTATTGCAGTTACTAATAAAATTAAATAATAATTCATTTTTGTTTCAATAAGAAAATTAAGAATTTATATTTTTTTATTATTTATACTAATAAAATAATAATAAATTATTAATTCGTTATTAAAATTTGATCTAATTAATTAATTTGTCTCTATTGAAAAATTAATTAATAACTTCCTTAATTTTTTCGATAGATTATTTAATCATTTCATTTATTTATTTTATTAAAAAATTAAAATAAAATAAAATAAAATGTTATACTCAAAACACTCTATCTCTAACCTATAGCCCTTCTTTAAAAATTCAAAACCTAAAAAAATTTACTCAATAGATAAATGAATTTTTAACTCTTTATCTACCGAACAAAATAGAGGAAAATTCCCGCACCAATTCCAAATTTGAATGCCAGCAAAGAAGAGGCCATTTACAAATTGCAGAGTGTTGGACATATAATTATAGGCCATTTAGTTGTTTATATATCATTTGAAAGTACATATCTAGCTATGTTTTTCATGGGTTTCTGACTAGATAGCTACCAATAATCTAGCAGGTTTAAAAGTCTAGACCATATGAATAGTCCATTGGAATTTTGAGGATTGGAAATTTAACAACAATCCAAACTTAAATACGTGGACTTAGGAAATTTAAGAAGATTCAAAGCTATTTACATTATTAACAGTAAATAAAATATAAAATTTTACAAGATAAATCATAATTTTGAATCCAACTCGAAACATGATAATTTTTATAGATAGAAAAACGATCACATTAATAAAATAAATGACTATATCGTACTACAATTTGATTTTTATATTTTTAAAAAAATTTGATTATATACTTATAAATATATGATTTATCATCCCATTGAAATATATAAATGAAATTTTACTCAAATAATGAGTTAAGAGTTTATTTTTAGTGATCTTTTTATATTTTTCATAAATTATTTACTCCTTGTATGTGCATTAGATCATATCCTAACAATAATGTTGTCAATGCCAAGGAATAGTCTTGTCTGGCATTAGATTTTGAATAAAATATAGGCCTAGTAATTGAGAAGAGATTGGATTGGACCATGTTGTTAGATATGACTAAGCCCAGTAATTAAGCCTATAATTCACATAGGCTTAGCTTCCCATTAATACAAAGAGCTAAAGTTACTAAGCCTATAATTCACACAGGCCTAGTTACTCGTTTACATTAGAAAGCTAAAGTTATTAAGCCTATAATTCACATAGGCCTAACTACTATTCAGATAGGAAAGCTGCAGTTTATACAACACATTTTTATTAATGTTTTGATATCATATTTTTATTAATAATGTTTTGATATCATATCATGATATTATAAGATTATACAAATTTATAAAAGATATATCTTAAAAATTAACCATTAAAATTAATGAATTTAAATATAAACAAATCACATATTTTTATATTTAATTTATATGAGATTTTTTATTAAATTACGAATCCTAATTGTGAACATGATTTATATTAATTGATTTTTTTTTTTATTTAGGCTGGGCATATTAATTAAAAAATATATATTAAAAAATATAAATCATTAGATTACTTAAAAAAAAAATTGTATTTAAATTTAAAATAACCATTAAATCACTTGAATCTTTTATTAAATCTATATATTAAAGCAAATCTATATTTTAAAATATTTTTATTAAATTTTTGCATTTAATTTCTATTTAATTGGATTTTATATTTAAAATTAAATATTTATTAAGATTAATATAATTTATATATACTTTTTAATTTTTTATAATTTTTATTACTCCATTGTATATATTAATTTTATATTATATGTAATTCAAATAAAATTTCATTAGCCTTAAAAAAATATTATTAATTAACCTATTAAAAATTTATTTATTACATCATTAATTGTTATTTATAAATTTTTTATATATTCTATAATTTATAAAAAGTATATAATTTTCACGTTTAGTCTATAAATTTCAAAATTATATCACAAGTGCTTAATAATAAATAATTAGTTATTATTAACAAATCACAATTACTTATTAATAATTATTAATTAATTAATTAATTAATAATAACTAATAAGTAGTTGTTATTAAATATTAACTATTAATATAAATACTAAATAATAATTAATTAATTAATAATAATTAATTACAAATAGTGTTAAGTGATAAATAATAACAAATTAATTAATGAAAACTAATAATTATTACTTACTAATTACTAATTATTAATTGTTAATTTACTAAATGATAAATTGATAATATTAAGTTGTTATTTTTTAATATAAAAAATAAATTTAACTATAAAAATTATTGATTAAATAATTATTAAAATATATAACAAATAAAATATAAAAATTTTAAGATATTATTAGTAATTTATTATTTTGGTAATTTTACTTATGTTTATAAATTAATTGGCGTATCAGATAATATTAAAAAAGTTACATATATTTAATAATTATAATTATATATTTGATTATTTTTATCTTTATTTTTTTAATTTTTTTAAATTACATATAGAATTTTTTAAAAATAATTTTTTGTTAATTCGATCCGATCCGATCTATAACCCACAAATTAACCCCATTTTTTTAGTCAATCTGATCAATCCGCAATTCGAGATGATTCGTCTAAAAAAAATAACACTCAAATCAACCCGAACTCAAAATAACTCAACCCTAATCAGCCCGCCCCGACCCGTTTATGGCAATTTTACTTGGGAGATGATGGCCTTTGCAAAATAGTCATTAATAGTGATAAATAGAATTTGAACTTGTTTTCTTTAGATCAAGTCCCTAAATCATATCTTGGTTATAATTTCTCTCTAAAAAGGTGTCACCCACAAGTTGACATGTTCAATTCTATTATTTTTTCATCTTTTATTACCTATAAACTTAAAAAAATAATAATAATAAAAATTAGCCAAGAGTTTACCAATGAAAATATATTTAATTATTTTTTAATTTTATATTTTTTATTAGTTAGTTAACACGTCACATTTTAATAAGAATATATTAATTATAAATTTTAATGTTTGTATAATATTCAAAATTCTTGTTCTTAAAATTTTTCTTTTTATTAATTTTCTCTCTTCATTAATCAACTATTTTTTAATATATTAAAAATAAAATGTGGTTGAATATAGAAAATTAATGATGAAAAAACTCATGTCAAATATTTTCTTTTGTACATATATAACATATTCACAATTATTTTATTTCTCGTGCATTAATTCGATCAGATACTTAATTATTTTATTACAAATATATTTGTTAATATATTAAATTATAAAATAATTAACATTAAACTCATTAAAAAAATTCAATTTAGAATTGAATTAAATTATTGTACAATAATTATTCCAAGCACAATGTAGATAGATAGTGAATTCAAATTATTTTATTTTCTTGATTATTTATATTTAATTATTTAATAATAGTTAATAATATTAAAATTTTAAGAGACTATGATATATATTTATATAATTTGATAATAAATTATTTTTTTATAAAATGACATGATTTCTATTTACTTAAAATTATTTAATTTTTTATACTACTAACATATTTGAATTTTATAAATTATCACTTTTTAAACATGAAAATTAATAAAAAAAAAAAAAAACATTTGAATTGAATTATAAAATATGAGTTTCCAAATAGGAGGAATAGTATGATGTATGAACAAGTAGTTTCATGTGCTTAATTTTTTACTTTGAATGAGTGTTATTCAATAATTGCAGCTGTTTGACTTGTTCTTAATTAATTAGTTGCCATGTCAAGAAATTCCTTTTAACTTGTGCATCTTTTGAACATTTCATTTTTCTTATTTTTCCAAAGAAAATGAAAATTATGTGCTATCTTTCTTTTTTCTGAAAAAAAAAACCATAGATTATTATTATTCAAACATTCATATTACTAATTATTTGATAATTATATACATAATACAATCTAATACAATTGATAATACCCATTTTAAATTTAAACTAATTCTCAATAATTCTTTCATAACATTATAATAAATATTGAATTTAGTAGTATTAATTTATCTTTATTAAATATTTATTATTAAAGTTAACAATTGATAAGACTACCAAATCTAATACAATAAAATCTTTTAGATTAATACTCGATAAATTAATAATTTATATTTTATAATAATTTTTTACGATTTCTATTTATGTTAATAAATTAAATTAATATATGATTAAATAATATATTTTTAATTAATAAAATTTATGAGTTTTAATGATATTAATTTATAGAAATTTTACTGGACATGCATATTAATTACATATTCTTGGTGCAAATAGTAAGAGATAGAAAATTATGGATAAATAATTTGGTCATGAAATAACCAAAAGTCCAATATTTTGCGTTCGTTTGATTTCAGAATTCCCTCTTCATTACTCATCATCAACATCATTTCCAAAACTAATAATCAAATGCAAACAGTACTTGATGTTAACTTTTTAGGAAAAAATAATGATATAAAAATTTATAAATAATAATATTTTAAAAGATATTTGAATAACGATTAATAATTATTCATTCGAGATAAAAGTATTTTCTCTCGTTGGAAAAATTTCAAATGACAATAATAATTCTTATTTATTATCAGATTTCACTAATTTGAAAGAGATGAATCGGTAATTAGTTTTTAAGAGTTATGCATCCAAACAATTTAGTTTTTAAGAGTTATGCATCCAAACAATCAAACAATTTCTCAATCGATGATGTGTGTATTTTTAAATGACAATTAAATTTTATAATTAGATGTTCAAACACCCTTTTAATTTTAAACCTTTTAAAATATTCTATTTGAATATAATTTTTTTATTTTATTTTTATAATCAATTGTCTTAACAAATGTATAATTTATAATAACTATATTTATATTTTTCGATTAATGAAACTACTAAAATTTATTAAAATGATTTATAATATGAATTTATTTATTATATTTAAAGGCCCACGTATCATTTAAAATTTAAAATTTAAAAATAAAATATTTTATCAATTTGATAGTCCATTCCAACCCTCTCCCTAATTTTTCTCTTTCCTTTTTCTATTTCTTTGCAAATCATTATTATTTCAATTTTCTGAATTTTAAATTTTAAATTCATTTAAAATAAAAATAAAATCATTTTTTATTACTTATTAAACCAATTATTTAACTATTTATTAAAAAAATTATGAAAGTCACTTTGACAATTAAGAGGGGTGAATTGGTTGAAATGACAAATTAAGAACAAATTAAAAATTAATAAGATGAAAGAAGGAAGAGAAAAAATCAAACATAAAATTTTATAATGGTTTGGTCAACACTTGCCTACGTCCAGTCCTCAAAATCATATGTTACTTGATCTTTTTATGGATGTAAGATCAAAACCAAATGTTTAGGCTCATACTCAAATCTTACAAAATGTTTTCAAAGGCTCACACTTCAAATTTTCACAAGTGTTTTATCAAAGACTCACACTCAAACCTATACAAATATTTTACTAAGACTCACACTCAAATCCTTAAGAATTACAAAAGATAAGAAGAAAAAAAATCTCCTTTAATTTTTTTCAACTCTCAAACAATCAATAAATTTTAACCAACTTAAATATTTATAACTAATAGCTCACAAAATGGTTTTACAATAAATAAATATTTCAAACCATAAATATGAATGATTTAATGTAATAACTCAATAATAAGTTTTCAAATGTTATTCTCTTGTATTTAAACTTTTCACTAACTCATATTTATAATTTTGGATGAAATATAACCGTTTGACTTCATTTAATACCAAAAAGTACAGTTGATAGTTTTTACAACGATTAGTTTTTATTGGTAATTTTTCAAAATAGTGAGAGTTACTTAAAGTATGGCGGGTGCTACTTAATAAGTAGCAGCCGCTACTAAAAGTGTAGAGGACGCTACTTAGCTTATTTTGAGTTACTGAATCTTTTGAACTTCATAATAGTAGTTGCAATTGATTGGTAGTGGATATGACTTAATTTCTTCATATTTTGAGAAATACAACTCCAAATCATACTTCGTTTTTTTTATTAGAAACTTTTAGATGTCTACTACAACTTTATAGTTTATGACACTTTAAACTCATCCATATTTATACTCTAAAATATCCAAATATTTTATTGTTCAAATTTGCAAGACAGTTTGAACATGCTTTACTAATTTTTAAATTTCTCATTCCGTATAAATCATAATCACTTGATTCTTTTTTCATATAAAAGTAGACATCCGGAGCTTCAATCATATGAAATATCATTTTCAAATTATTCTTTTATAATTTCCAACAATATTTTAAAGTTATCCCGACTATTTTATCATAGTTTATTAGTTTGAATATAATTCAGTTAAAAATTCACATCTCCCTTTTCCAATGTTCAATTCTCAATCTAATTTATGTTTCTAAAATTAGACATCCATATTTTTTCATTCATATATAGTTTATCATCTAAATCAATATACACAAAGGTAACACTTGATTGAACTTACATATTTATTGGATGTGTTAAACCTATACTTTAACAATGATCTTGATTTCTCATGCTTTAAATAACTTAAACAAAATTATTGCAAAAATAACACAATCAGCATGTTTTGTTATCATCAAAATTAATATTAAACTCAATAAATCCAATAAATAAATTTAAATTTAAATTTAAAAAAATAAGAGGGTTTTTTAATTACACGTAATTTTATTTTCACACTTCAAATAAAATAAAAAATAATTTTTAATAAAATTAAAAAAAGCTCAATGAAAATAGAGGTAACTCTTTGATATATAGATCGAACGTGAAGTATGTCTTTGAATTCATTTGAAATAAGACTTAATTTCGACGTGTAAGGTAATCCGATAACAATATTAATTGACTAAATTCAATAAAAGGATCAAATAAAAAATTTAATTCTTCTTTCTCTTAAAAATTTTATATATAGATATAAATAAATTAAGATGATGTTTGATAATTAAGAGTTAAATATTTTTTAATAATTAAGTGGACCGAATAAATTTTAAATGAATAAATTAACAAGATATTAAAATAAGCAAATTGAATCCATTTATTTATGAAAAACTTGAATAGAATTGCTTTAATTTTTTGAGTTGAAATGAAAATTAAGTAAATAGGTCAAAATATAGCTTTTAACATATAAGAATAGGACAAAATAGGACAAGCTTTGATATGATAAAATGGCGGAAGGAGGTGGAAGGGAAATAGATCAAATTAATTAAATTAAATTAAAATTTATAAATTTATAAATTATTTAATTTGATTTAATTTAAAAAATATAAAGTAAATTAAAAATTTGATTTGATTTGAGAATTGAATTTTTAATCGATTTTAAATTAAAATTATATATATATATATATATATATATATATATATATATATATATATATATATATATATATATATATATATGTTTATAAATATTAAAAAAAAATATATTTAATTTTATTTTATATAT
>CANXYC010184823.1:0-13307 GCA_948193065.1 Aleurites moluccanus
GCAGGCTACTACAGGAGATTTGTTCAAGACTTCTCCAAGATTATAGCTCCTTTGAGCAAGCTCGCTCAGAAGCAAGTTAAATTTCTTTGGTCAGATGCATGTGAAGAGAGCTTCCAGAAGTTGAAGATTTGTCTCACCACGACACCTGTTTTAGCTTTACCATCGGGTGAAGGAGGATATGCAGTGTATTGCGATACATCGCGAGTGGGGCTTGGTTGTGTGCTTATGCAGCATGGAAGAGTGATAGCTTATGCTTCGAGATAGTTGAGGAAGCATGAGATGAACTATCCAACTCATGATCTCGAGATGGCTGCAGTAGTGTTTGCATTGAAGATCTGGAGACACTACTTGTATGGTGAAAAGTGTGAGATTTTCACAGATCATAAAAGTTTGAAGTATATCTTTCAGTAAAATGATCTTAATCTTAGGCAGAGAAGATGGGTTGAATTGCTTAAAGATTATGACTGTGAAATCTTATATCACCCAGGAAAAGCCAATGTTATAGCAGATGCACTTAGCAGAAAGTCCTTGGGGAGATTATCCCATATTCAACTGAGTAGAAGGTCCCTAGTGAGGGAAGTGAAAGGATTGCATGATATAGGAATTAGTTGGGAATTGTCAGAGTCAGGAGTGCTTTTGGCAAATTTCCAAGTCAAGCCACTTCTCATTGATCAAATTAGAGAAGCTCAAGATAAAGACCCTCAGTTGGTGAAGATAAAGAATGAAGTGGGATCAGAAAAAGCTTCAGGATTTCATGTGGTTGATTGCTTGTTAAGGCATGGTAATAGGCTATGTGTTCCAATAGTTAATGGGTTAAGAGATATGATTCTTAAGGAAGCACATCATGCCAAGTATAATGTGCATCCAGGTGCAACAGAGATGTATCATGACATCAAGAATTCATATTGGTGGAGTGGAATGAAAAGAGATGTTGCTGAATATGTAGCCAAATGTCTAACTTGTTAGCAAGTCAAGTTTGAGCATCAGAAACCATCTGGATTACTCCAAGAGTTGCCATTGCCAGAATGGAAATGGGAGAGAGTGACCATGGATTTTGTAGTTGGATTGCCAAGAACTTCAAGAGGCTATGACTCGATATGGGTCATTGTAGATAGATTGACCAAGTCGGCCCATTTCCTACCAGTCAAGACGACCTATGGAGTTTCTCAGTATGCCCAGATCTATGTGGATGAGATTGTTAAACATCATGGAGTGCCAGTTTCAATCATATCAGACAGAGGTACTCAGTTTACCTGAAGATTTTGGCAGAAATTGCAAGAGTGTTTGGGTACTCAGCTTGATTTCAGCACAGCTTTCCATCCGCAAATAAATGGGCAATCGAAGAGGACCATCCAAACTCTAGAAGACATGCTAAGGATGTGCATTCTAGACTTTGGAGGGAATTGGGATGCTCACTTGCCATTGATTGAATTTGCTTACAATAACAGTTATCACTCCACGATTCAAATGTCTCCTTATGAAGCTTTGTATGGAAGGAAGTGTAGATCTCCTTTGTGTTGGGATGAAGTTGGGGAAAAATATATTGAAGTACCGAAATTGATAAGATATACTTCTGAGAAGGTTCCATTGATTCAAGAAAGATTGAAGACAGCTTTCAGTTGCCAAAAGAGTTATGCGGATCCGAAGAGAAAAGATCTTCAGTTTTCCATTGGAGATCTTGTGTTTCTAAAGGTCTCTCCAATGAAAGGAGTTCTACGGTTTGGAAAAAGAGGCAAGCTGTCTCTAAGGTTTATTGGACCTTTTGAGATCTTGAGCAAGATTGGGGACGTTTCCTATAAGTTGGCTTTGTCTCCTAGTATGGATAAGGTACATCCGGTATTCCATGTATCGATGCTTAGGAAGTACGTTACCGATCCTTCTCATGTATTGCAAGTGCCGGAAGTGGATCTTCAACCGGATCTGTCATATGAAGAGATCCCAATTGCAATTGTAGATCAAATGGTTAAGAAGCTAAGAAACAAGGAGATACCCATGGTTAAGGTTTTGTGGAGAAACCAAGCTATGGAAGAATGCACATGGGAAAGTGAGCAAAGTATGCAAGATAAATATCCCTATTTATTTCAACCTTGAGGCAGATTAGTATAAATTCGAGGATAAATTTATTTAAAGGGGGAAGAATGTAATATCTGCCATTTTGTAGTATTTGTATTAATTTTGTATGTTTGGAGAATTAATTAAATTTCAAATGTGAATGTTGAGAATTTCAGGAATTTCTAATTTTTGCTGGTGCAGGATTTTGTGATAATAATTGCATGATCTTAAAGACATAATTAGATAAAGTATAAAATATGAAAGTTGTGAATTTATGTATTAACTATAATTTTGTAAAATGGTTTGGCAAAATTCTGTGTAAGTGTTGAGTTATGTCTATTTGAGTAAGGCTGATCTGGTTGAATATTTTTGCAGGAAGTTACTATCTGTTTGAATTTACTGGGAATGACTGAGACAGAATTAGCTAAAGGTGTAAACATGAAACATGTTCCTTTATGTGTTGTGATAATGATTGTAAAATTTCAAAATTTTTAGATAAGTATATCTCAGTAGAGAGTGAATTTTCTTAGGTCTGTTCAGAGAGATTCTAAGGCAATAAGTCTGGGTCAACTTTGGAGAGTCACCGTGGTCTGGTGTTAGTCTTTATGATTTGAAATTTTGATATGTTGTGCCCCTGCATGTTTATTTTAAATGGTAGAAGGAATTAATAAGTTTGGATATTTGTAACTCAGTTGCGAGTTGGTTAAGTGTATGTTGTTCAGAAAAGGTTTTAACTTAGAGAAATTCTGGTGGGGCGAGCCAGCAAAATGCGAAGTGGCATTTTGCGAGCTGTTAATCCGAAGTGTCGAAGTGGCAAAGTGAGATTTCTGAGGTGGCAATTGGCGAAGAGGCATATGTGAGGTGGCATGTGCGAAGAGGTCTAGCGAAGAGGATTTGGCGAAGAGGCATTGGCGAAGAGGTTTGGCGAAGAGGTTTGGCGAAGAGGATTTGGCGAAGAGGTTTGGCGAATAGGTTAGGCGAAGAGGAAAGGCGAGGTGGCATTATGTGAAGAAGCATTATGCGAAGAGGCATTATGCGAATAGGGAATATGCGAAGTGGCAGTTCGCGAAGAGGCGAAGAAGCGAAGAGGAGAAGAGGCGAAGAAGCGAAGAGGAGAAGAGGCGAAGTGGTATGTGCGAGGAAGAGTTCGCGAGCAGAGTCTGGCGAGGCAGCATATGCGAGGTGACATATGCGAGCTAGAATAGCGAGGCGGCATTGTCGGATCAAGTTTGGCTAGCTGAAAAGTGCAAGCTGGGAAATGCAAAGTGGGAATGGTGAGCTGGCTTAGGCGAGGTAGCTTTGCTAAGGTTGATTGGCGAGCTGGCAAGCGTGTTTTTCTGATCAGTGGCCTATTTAAACCCAGTAACCCCAGTAGCATTTCACGATTTTTCTTTCTTTCTTTCTTTCTTCGTTAATATTCAGTCTCTTCTCATAGTTGGTTATTTTATTTTCTAAAGCATTAATGCTCAAATTAATGCATTAGACTTCTATATTAGTCTATATTTAGGCAGAAATCATCAGATTTGAGCAGGAATCTCAGGAATTTCAGTTTGAAGGAAATAAGGTAAATTTTCTTCTTAAGCTATTTTCTTTAGATTTATTTAAGTCTATAGGTTAGGATAATTAATATTGGGTATATAGAATTTATTGCAAGTAATCTGAAGTCATTAATGGTAATTAATGTGGGAGAAATCAGAATGTTGATACTGTCATGAATAGTAACATGAACAGTAACTTTGAAAATTTAATGCAGATTTTCTTTAAGAGATAAATAAAATTGTTGTTGGGAATTAAGAATAGAGACTCTAAGATAATTAATTATTAAGAAATTATGATAAATATTATTGATTTGAAGAAAACCCTAATTTTGTATATTTGGAAAAATTTCTTAGGAGGAGGAAATCAAATTTATTGAGGAATTAGAGTTGAGCAGATTGCTAAAGAGAAATTTGTATAAGAGGTAAGTATGAACATCTTATTTGATTATCGTTTTTTGAACTTAATATGACCAAATATTCTCATATTTGTTTACCCATTTGTACATACATATATTTATATAATGTGAATGACTTGATCAATTTTCTTGGATCAAGTTCATATACTTCTTGTTTGTGAACCCGAATTGAATGATGATAAATAATGATGGTCTTGCGACCAATATACTTCTTATGAGATTGAAACCCCTATCATATGAGACTTGATAATTCCATTCTTTGTGGGCATTTTATCTTCCAGATATGAACCATGATTTGATTTATGATATGATTTGATATAGCCAAATTATTATGAGTAACCATGTTCCTTCAAGTAAAGCTTGTGATTCTTTCATACTTACATATGTATAAATATTTGTTCATGACCATGATTAGATATTCAGATTCTTGATTTTAATGTTCATATCTTACTGAGTTGAAGGCTCACTCCTCTTTTGTGAATTTCAGGTGATAGCATAGCTCGTGAGGGAGCTAATAGAGAGGATCGGGCTTCTTGACTTGTTTATCCCAAGAAGCTTCTTTGTAATAATTTTGAGACATTATGTATATTCAGTTAATGGTATGATGACACAATATATATTAGAGTATACTCTAGAGCTCCGTAGTCAGTCTTTTGAGGATACTAATATTTTGATGTATGATTTATACCTTTTGGATACTCTTGTTCTTTGGTGATGTGAGATGCATCTTTTGATCATTAAGGAATAAGAGAAAGCTATGATATGATAATAGTAAAGATTTGATGGATGCTTAACTGAATTTATAGTAATGATTAATGTATGATAATATATGATGTTGTAAATGATATAATTATATATGAGATTCATGATATGTGAGTTCTACGGGTTTATGGTGGCCTTAAGCCTACCCTTACCCTAGGACCGTCGCACCACTGGAGTTGGGGTGTGACACTATGAGATCCTATTTTCCACCAAAACTTCTTATAAACACCTTAGGTCTTTTAGATGTCTTACTTTTGCTGTGAACTTGGTTCCCCACAAAAGAAAATTTGATCCTAGATCAAGAAGATGTGTTCTCATAGGTTATTCATCTCATGTTAAAGGGTATACGCTATATGATCTTGATAATCATATTATTTTCCTCTCTAGGGATGTTGAATTTCATGAAAAACAGTTTCCTTTTCAGTCTATCACATCTCAAAATTCCTTTGCAACAAGTTCTTCAACAAAAGGTATCCAATTCATTAACAGAAACTATACCTTTTTATTTACAAACACCATTTGCACAACCTTTTATCCCTTCAACTATATTAGAACCTCATTTATAATCTAGTACTTCTGTAGCACCTTTCATTCCTTCACTTGCTGAGAATCAAAGTATTAGTCCTTATTTTGAAAAATCTTGCATCTATCCTAATCTCAAATTCACCAACCGAGAATGATGGTCCAATGGTTTCTAATATGCATACTCTAAACACTGAACAACATCCTATTAAGCCTCCAGTCACTAGAAAGAGTACTAGAACCATTAAAACCCCATCCTATCTCTAAGACTATCACTTATAACTTAAAACACCTTCAAACAATATAACTTCATCCTTTTCACATATCATAGCTCACCCTATACACAATCATCTATCATATACCTAGTTATAAAAACTTTACCTTATCACTTAACTTTTGAACCCTCAACATATGATGAAGTATATAGGTTTAACCATTGGAAAGAGGCCATGAAAACTAAACTTGCTGCTTTAGAATCCAATCAAACTTGGATAGTGGTTCCATTACCAAAAAATCAGAAATCAATAGGATGCAAATGAGTGTACACAAAGCAGCATTCAGATGGCATAATAGAAAGATATAAAGCTAGATTAGTTGCTAAGGGGTACAATCATAGAGCAGGCTTTGACTATGCATAAACATTCAACCCTATGATAAACCAAACAACTGTAAGATTGTTCTTGTCTCTTGCTACAATACATGACTGATATCTTGCACAACTTGATGTGAATAATATTTTTTTTTAAATGGTGATTTAAAAGAAGATGTTTATATGTCTTTTCCTCCAAGTTATCAAATTCAAGGGGGCATGCATATGAATTTGATAACTGTAGAATTCATGACAACAACAATAGTAGAGATCATACTAGCAACAAAACCAATACAAGGTTTGTATGCAAACTCCAAAAGTCCTTGCATGGACTAAAATAGGCATCCAAACAATGGAATGCCAAATTTACAGAAACTTTATTGAAACTTGGCTTTTATCAATTTAAAGCAGATTATTTTATGTTTGTGAAGTTTAAGGATTCAAAATTATTGGCCCTATTGGTTTATATAGATGATGTTATTGTGGCAAGTAAGATCATCTCTCTACTGAAATAGTTAAAGAAAAACTTAAACTCTCACTTCAAGCTCAAAGACTTAGGACGTACTTTTTAGGGCTGAAAATAATAAGGTCTAAAAAGGAATTGTTGTTTGCCAAAAAAAAAAATTGCCTTGGAATTGTTGGAAGAATATGATCATATGGGAGTCAAACCTAGTAGCATCCCATAGAGGTCAATCACAGGATGATTCACACAGACAAGGATGTATTAAAAGATGTTACTTTTTATAGACAAATAGTAGGGAAGATTTTGTATTTGACCCTAACAATACCTCAGATTAGTTATGCAGTCTAAGCGTTAACACAGTTCATGGATAAACCATCAACTGTTCATTTATAGGCTATATACAAAATGTTAAAGTATATTAAGAAGTCTCATGCACAAGGTATATTTCTATCTGCTTCTTCCAAAACAAAATTGTCAGCTTTTTGTAGATAGTGATTAGGGAGGTTGCATGATACAAAGAGATCTCCAACTGGTCTCTATATATTCTTAGGAGACTTTTTAGTCAGTTGGAAGTCAAAGAAACAATTAGTGGTATCCATGAGTTCTACATAGGCATAATATAGGTTTGTAGCCTCTACAATCTATGAAATAATGTGGCTTCTATCTCTATTAAGAGACTTTGGGGCTACACATAAAAGTTTTGTCACTCTATTGAACTGGATTGCCATTTCATAAGGGAAAAGGTTTTGTCTGAGATCATTTTGTTTGAATATTTGAGGACTGAAGATCAAATTGCAAACATCTTTAAAGGGTTTGCATCCTTTCATATTCTGCTTCTAGTGAACAAGATGCACATACTCAATATATATGAGCATCTTGAGGGAGAGTGTCAAACAGTAACAAAAGTAGCTGGAAGCTGAGCTGGCTATTGAGCTAGCTAAAGAAGTTTTTTATTCTGTTAAATTATTAAAAGCACATGATATGTACACTAAAGTGGTTAGGCTAGTTAGTTACTTTTCTGTTTTTTGTTTTCTTTTCTGTTAGACTTAGTTAGTATAGTTCATTAAGTTTGTTAGCTATTGTGCAATACATGTTGTATATAAACAAGAACTCTAATAATGGAAAGAGTGAAGTAGTTTTCAATCAGTCATTCTTTTGTCATAGAGAGTGAAGTAGTGACAAGAAAAATGAATATGTTAACTGCCCACTTTGCCTTCATTGAGGATATTTCTCCCACCCACCCTTTCTATTGTACTTATTTCCCTTTTCTTTAATTAATTATCATTTCTAATTTAAAGGGTTTTTGTTTATATTCCAATGACATTTCCATGAACTCTTAGTTGACATGCTTCTACTAATTTTATTTTTTTAATCTAATTTTGCAATAGTTGAACACTAATTAAAACTTCATATTATATCTTTGTTCTCTCAGAACTGCAACAGTAGTTTGAATCCTGTTTTATCTAGGTGGGATAATATAATGCATTTTGCATGCCAAGGTTCTGCTTTTATAACAAGTGCTTTTATAATAACAGGTGCTTTTATAAATTTATTTTTTCATAAATGCGGTTCCGACTTGTGCTCAACTTTTAAATTTCATTGGCTTAAAATAATTTCACTACCATTAAATCAAAAGTTTATAATTATATATTTTTTTATTAATTTTTTTAATAAATTAATTTTATTTTTCAAAAACTAAAAAATTTCTTTTTCTTTAAGCAAATTTGATTTTATTAGTGCTCAAATTCAAAATCTTATAATCTGGAAATAATTTCTAATTATCACTGAATTAAAAATTTATTAGTATTATTAATTTTGATTAACAAATTAATTTTTCATTTCAGGAACTATTTTTTTCTTTTACTTTTGTTTTAATGAAAGCTGGTGGTGTGCCCTTAAAATGTTCAGCTTCTCAAACACCATTATTTTCTAGGCCAACAAGAATTGAACTAAACTTGTCAAATGAACTAATTCAACCTCCTGTACTGAAAGATTACAAATCACCAGTGCTAAATTCAAACTTTCCTAGCTTTGCAAGAGCAAGAACATGTATTGATAGGTATAGCAAAGTGGTTTGATCCAATGGGAATCCACTTGACATATTTTGGTCAAAGCAAAGATCCTCTCTTTAACTAGAGAATGGGATGGAAGGGAAAAAATTAAAAATATTTTAGTAGATACGAGATGGAGATGAGTTCACCTCAAATTCGTCCTATTTATTATTTTTCAAATCTGTCCCACCCTATAAATATATTAAATTTAAAAAGTATTTTTTTTTTCATTATATAGTTGAAATGGTAGAAAAATAATTATTAATAGTTGATTATTAACTTTAAAAGTTTTATTTTTTATTTAATTGAATATCATAATGATTTAATAAAGATATTTAATTTTAAAAAGGAATAAAAATATAAAATAGTTAGTTTTATTTATTATTTTAAAAAATAGAAATTTTTAATTTATTTACTTTTTAATATTAAAAACAACTCAAATTAAGATGAAAGAATGAAAAAAATAAGTTGAGAATAATAATTTTTATAAAATATATATAGAAATCTCAATATTCATAGAAATAAGAATAGAGTATAAAATTTTAATACACTAAAAAAATAAAATAGAAATGAGATAAAATTTTAATAAATATAAACAAAAATGAAAATAATAAAACTCGTCCCATTGCTATCCTATGTATTGACAAAAAGAGCATCATCATTCCAAGAAGAAAACACATTATACAAGTCAAATGGTAACTATTGTTTTATTCAAATTAGAAAAATATATTTGATGGCTTAATAATGCACATTAGACTATTCTTGGTCTCATCAATAAGTATTCTTGGTCTCATCAATAAGTATTCTTAGTCTCATCAATAAGTTTTAGACTCATCAATGAGTTTTATCAATGTAATTGAATCGTTTTCAAAATTATTAGGTCATGATTTTAAATTTAGATATATCATATCAAATTTATGTGCTGATTAAATTTAATGATTATAGCATTTTAGGTTTGAAAAAATTTCAAATTTTAGGTGTATTTTTCAAGTTGGATAAGATTTTAAATTGTAATTCCCTCCTCTCTTATTTTATTTACTAATAATAATAATAATAGATCAATTAGATTGAAGTTAACATTAGATAAGTGTATTTTCAAATTTGGATAACCTCTCAAATTTTAATTTGTTTCTCTCTAATTCTGTAAACCCAAAAATAAATAAATAAATAAGCCTCCTATATTGACCCAAATAATTCAATAAAATATGTTTTCAACGGATAGTTTTTTCCTGCTGACCGGATAGCAGGAAATTCGTGGAGCCCAGCGCAGAATTATGCCACATGGCAGTTAAATCACTTAGAATGGGCTGGGTCTGGCGGGTGAGGAACTGCTGTCTATTTTTGAACAATAATATTTCATGTTGTATATTTTAAAGAGTTAAAAATATTTATAAAATTTTTTAAAAATTATAATTTAATAGTGTTTAATATAATGAATCTAATAATAGATATTTTTATATTAAAAAAAATTAAATAAATAGTAAAAATAAATTATAAATATGATTAATTTTTATTATTAAATTTAATACACAAAATTTAAAATATATTTTTTATTATTTATTTAATTTTTTTTAATATTAAAATATATTATTAAATTTATTATATCAAGTACTATTAAATTATAATTTTAAAAATTTTAATAAACTCTTAAAATTTGTCAAATGAAAAATTATTGTACACCAGCAGCCCCTCCACTCGGGTCTGGCGTGTTGAAACTTGAAAGTAGCATTTAGGAACGTGTGGCCTAGCTCTAGGTTCTTTTCTTTTCTTTTTTCTTTTTCTGATTATCTCTTTTTCTTTTTTTTCTTTTTTTTTTTTATTTTAATGAGACAAATAAAAAATTATGACAACTTTTACCGATTAAAGAAAAATTCAGTTTATTTTTTTCTTTTACGTTTAGCCTCAAAATTTAAATTATTTATAACATTGCATTTGGTTTGAAAAATAGAAAATATTATAATTTTTTTTTACATAAAAAATATTTTTATTTTCAAACATTGAAGCTACAAAATAGAAATATTTTCTTAATTATTGAGAATAAAATGCGCAGTTTAATAACCAATATATAATTATATAGTGTTTGAATTTTTTAATATTAAATATTTCAATTTTATTTATTTATTATTTATATGTTTTAAAATGGATATTGTTATTATTATTGTGAAAAATTATTTATGATTCTCCTTTTATTTATATATAATAATTTTACTTTAGCTATTATGGCATATTTTGTGGATTAATTTCACAATAGTTTTTTTCCTATTAACTGATGCACGCTCTCATTTTTAAATTTTAAAATATAATATAAAAATTCTTGAACTTTCCTCTTTTTATCATGGATAAAATATTATTTAATTTCTGAAATTTAGTAAAATTAATATTTAAATCTCTATATTTTCAGAAAATAGTTATTGGGTCTCTCACGTTTAATTACGTCTAAACAAGTAATCATTTCGTAATTTTTTTTCAAATTTTCTGTTAAAAAATATTAAAAATTAAATAAAAAATAAATTAAAATAAATTATTTTCCTAAAATACCCTCGTCTTCAACCTTTATATTTTTTTTTTCTTCATTTTCTTTCTATTTTCCTTCATTTTCTTTCATTTTTTTCCCATTTTCCTTTGTAAAAAATTCATATTCATATATTTTCTTTTTTTTTTCTTTATATATTGTGATATTTTTTCTTTTTCTTTTTTTTTTCTTTTTTGTGCTTAATTAATAAATTAATTAATTGTATAAATATTGGGTTTATTGAAATTAAAGGAAGTAAAATTTGTGTGTGGGTGTTGTGATTAGTAAAATTATGTGGATAAATGAATGTCTTATTGTAAAGAAAAATGAAAAAATTTTGAATTGGGTTTTAATAGAATGATATGAAAAACAAAATTTAATGAAAAATTAGAGGTATTTTCGTTTTTTTAATGATATTTAACGGCCAAATAGTCGGAAAGACTAATTGTTGCGATGAAATCAAATATTAGGGACCCAACAACTACTTTATGAAAATACAGGGACTTAAATGTTAATTTCACTAAACCTCAGGAACTAAATAGTATTTTACCCAACAGTCCTTTCTGGCCATAAATTTTTCTTAATTTTTTTTTAACTCTCAAATTATTTTTATCTTTTCAAAGAAATCCAAGAATACATATTTTCTTATCCATTGGCTCTGATACCATTTAAAGCGAGTCTGCTCCTTCTCTAATAATAATTGTCCAAAGGCGAAAATACATAGAGCTACTCCTAAGAATCTTTAAAGTATTTTTCTTTTATTTCTGATTTCTTTCAACTTCTCGTATTCGTTATGATAGTAAGAGCTAACAACAACATCCAAAAGGCCTTTGTTCTTGAGAAATAATTATTCAAATTCACTCTGTCTAAAAGTCAACTCTTTTAAATTCTTACATACTTTGTTTAAAGAATTATTTAGAGAGTTTAAACGATTTATAACAAAATTTAATAATCATATTACTGGATCCTTACCTACACCGTGATTTAGGTGATGACAATCAGGATAGGAGCAACCTGCAAAATTATTAGACATTCAATAAACGTGTAAAAACACCAAATCTTTCTAGATAATAAAAATTATAAAACTCATGTTCTTAGTTAAAGAAATTCTTAAGTTCAATCTCTTCTCCATTAGGCCTCTCAAGTCTTTCGATTCTTTCTAAGGCAACAGTTAAATCTCTAATTCTCTGTTCATACAAAACAAAGAAAGGATTTTACAGTTTAAGACTGATAATCAACTCTTTCCTTCTAGCTTGTGTCAAAGCTAGACCTTTATGCCAATTTCTATTAGCAGAATGATTGGAAGATATAATATTTAAACAATAAACGTAAAACATTTACAAATATATACCTTTATCGATCAAGTCCACTAAGCTTCTGCAACTGTTTCAACTCTCCTTTCAAGCCCGTCACTAACAATACCTTAAAAGGTTGGAGGATATAACTTATTGCCCTTTTCTTTTTCTTAGTTGGGTCTTATTACAACACTCTTAGGTATCAAACCATTTAAAAGGATTAAAGGTATATAGTAACTAAACTTATCAACATAAAAAGACTTTAAAGAAAAATTTTTTCTTATATAAAAATATTGTATTAAGTTTGGCTCCCCCTCTTCAACAATTTAAAGAGCTATAAATATAAAATTTACAAAGCTGGTGTCTATAATTACCGATTTTCAGCTCAAAATGAAGCATAGGGACACATAGATAGTTGTTATATATAAACAGACAAGTGGTATAGACAGATAGACACTTGTTATAAATTAATGGACACCTAGTGTAGATGGACAAATGCCTAGTAAGATTAATGGCAGCTAGTATCATTTCCAGCTTTAACATATAGTAATTAAAATAAGATAGACAATTGGTATCTTTTTTAACTATAAAAGTATAATAATTAAATAAAGATAAAGACTATTTTATTATAATAGCTAAGTAGTCTTGTCTGCAGATACGTTATCTTCCTCGGTCCTCTTATCATTACTAAGGTTTTAACAATTAGAGTGTATTAGGATCAGATAGTAACAAAAAAATGTATCATCTCCGAGGACATAATTACTTGCATAGATTGCCTTCTCCAAGCTAGCTTTAAAACTTGCTATTCTTACAGCTTGGTAATAATTTTGTTTTCTTTATATATATTAAAATAAAATTTTAAGTTATGATTTTTTTTTTTTTTTTTTTTAGCATTTTGGGGGGGGGGGGGGGGGGGGGTTTGGTGTGTGGTTAGAATGAAAAAAAATAATAAAAGTTTAATAATAAAAAAAAAGGAAGGGGATACCAAGGTGATAAAAATTTTTTTTTAATATATTTTATGAAACCTCTATTATTACGTATCTTTATGTATATCTATTTTTATAGCTAGCTTGTTGAAGGCAATCTATGCAAGTAATTATGTCCTCG
>CANXYC010184824.1:0-15203 GCA_948193065.1 Aleurites moluccanus
GAGACTAGTATAGGCAAATGCAATTAAAGAAGTAAGGTTTGAATAAAGTATAATGGCATAAAAGGTTGAAATGTGTAAGTTTAAATGTGGAAAGATTGAATGGTATAAGTGATTTGAAAGCATACTTGAAAATTGGTGTATGTTTGGTATGAAATATTGAGCTAAGTGTTTGAAAGTTCATAACTTAGTATGATAATGATGAACATGTATAATGTGAATGATATGTAATGATAGAAATGCATTTGATGCATAAAAGGTATGAAAAGTGTTAAAAGAGTGATAAAGGGACTTTGATGTACAATATGGGTCAATATGTGTTTATGCATGTTGATATGTGTTAATATGCCTTGATATGGTATGAAATATGCTTTGATATGGTTAATAGTGAGTATAAGTCTTATAAGAGCAATTTGGTTATGATAAGGGAAAGTTCCCAGGCAAGATTAGCTGACGGCGAGTCGCGGGCTGGCTAGGGTTTCTAGGGGATTATTTGGGAGATTTTGATAGAGGTGAGTTTATATATATTATTGATGCATTATTCATTCATAAGTCATGAATTTATGCATATGAAATGATATCCTTTCTTGAAAACCATTAATGATCCATTTTTGGACAGATTTGACAATATGACCTAAAACAGAGCTTCCGAAATACCTATAATTGGCACAAACTTTGAATTGCTATAAAAGTTATTCTGAAAAGCTTTTTGATATGAAACCAAGCCCAATTGTCTATTATATATATATGTATTTGTTATTGGTATAAAGAAATTGCCATGGAAATATTAATTTCAAGGCAAACTAGAAAGTGCCTGAAAAATGAGAAATGGACCCATAATTTGGGAGCTAGTTGCGGCAGCACAAACTGGGCCCCAACGAGCAAAAATATAAAATTGGGCTAAACTCATTCTTTGAATCTTATAATGTTATATATCATCTTTACGTCATATTTTAGACTTATTTGATATGTTTATGGTATATGAGACATTTGCATATAATATGTTATAACAGGACTACTTCGATGGTGTAGAAACAAACCAGCGGCTGTGATCACAGATATATATTATGACCTCTGCTGGGGACGGGTGAAGTTCCTTATGCATAACAGGTTGATGGGTGGAAATGAATGATTGGGTGTATATGTGATGGAAGAGAAGAGAAGTAACAACTTAGTATGATATGATACAATTACATGTTATAGGCTCTTGTTATATTATATGCATTATGGTTCATGATATATATTTCATCATGTTATCACCAGTATTCATATTTACAGATCATTAATGGATAGATGTGACTGTCATGAATAATATTGCATACTCATATATATATATTGACTCACTGAGTATAATGTTATACTCACCCCTTCGGTGGTTATATGTTTTCAGGACCTCAGTGAGGCAGACATCCATTTGCTACATCATCTTCAGCCTTGGATCACAGATGTATGTATTTGAGGTCACTCTTGTGTATAGAGGTTCTTGGTATATAATGTATAGAGGGCTTGGATTGGTTTAAGTATAATGTCTAATATGATCAAATGATAATCAAATATAAGATGAATATGATAATGATGTTCATATATATATGATATGAGAAATTGATATGATGTATGAATGTTATGAGTTATGAATGCAAATATTGAAGTGCATATTGAGTTGTGATTGACTACTAGAGGTTAAAAGGGGATGTATGCTATTTTGGAAGTGCAATTTATATGTTTTACGGATAGCTTAAGTTAGAGTTACAAAGAAAACTCTGTCAGATTTTCTGCATGAATATTATGATAATTTTTTAAAAAAATTATCACCTAAATGTATCACAGGTTAAGTATTGATTGTAAAAGTTAAGTTAATGTAAAAGCATGGGTTCTTCGAGGGACTGGTCGCCTTGGCATTACCCGTACCCTAGGACCGTCATGGTCTAAAAATAGGCCGTGACACTAAATTATCCTTACAAATGACGTCGTTTTGTAAAGGACATAAAGGCAAAGTAAGGGTAAATCTGTAGTTTGCTTAAAGTGAAATCAATAGCAAAAAGAACTGTTCATTTTGGCCACCGCTTTTATAAATTATATATAGATTAAACTATTTTGATGCGGAGTGATGGAATAGTCAGTTGATATTATATTCTTTTTTCATCACACAATTTTATGTAAACTGATCAAATAAATAGTTAAGACCTCAGTCGATTATTAGTATCTTGTTTGGTTGTCTAATTAATTTTCAACCAAAGTTGAGATAATTTTTAAAGCAACTTAAAACTTCAGATTTTTGCATTATCAAATAGACGTAGCTATATCATGTATAGTCATTTATAAAGGTGATGAAATAATAGGAGTTTTGCCGCCCGATCTAAAGTCAATTTTAAAGGAATGACTGGCTCTTTGCAACTAATCGAATAGATCATCAATCCGGGGCAATGGATACTTGTTCTTGATAGTTACCTTATTCAACTGTCGGTAATCAATACACATAAGTAAGGAACTATCCTTCTTTTTAACAAACAACACCGGTGCACCCCAAGGTGAACTACTCGGTCTAATGAACCCCTTATCTAACAATTCTTACAACTACACCTTCAATTCTTTCAGTTCTGTAGGAGCCATTCTATAAGGTGGAATGGAAATAGGATCAGTACCTGGGTAAACTTCAATCTCAAACTCAATCTCCCTTTCTGGTGGCAAACCTGGCAAATTTTCAGGAAATACATTTTGAAACTCATTGACAATAAGAATCTGATCCACTCCCTTTAAAGTCTTTTGAGTATCCACTACACTTGCAAGATATACAGGATAACCCTTCCGCAAAAGCCTCCTTACTCCAATAGCTGATATGAGTTTAACTCCGAGGTCACTTTGGTCACTTTGAAATACAAACTCATCTTGCCCCTCAAGCTGAAATTTTATCTTCTTCTCATAACAATCAATCATTGCATAATGAATTATTAGCCAATCCATCCCTAGGATCACATCAAGTTCTAGCACTGATAGCTCTACTAGGTCAACATGTAAGGTTCTACCCTCAATTTCCACATTATAACCAAGGTACACATATCTCACTTCTATACTCTTGACCAGGGGAATAGATATTTATATGGGTATTTGCATTAGTTATTTTTCTATTCCCAATTTAGATGCAAACATTGGTGAGATAAATGAATTAGTGGCACCATATTCAAATAATACTTGTGTTATTTCATGTTGTACAAGATCGTACATGTCACAGTGGTGTTGGATTTTCGAGCCTCATGTGCATTAACAGCAAACACTCTACCTTGACCCCTTCCTGTTGGTGCCTGACTAGTGTTTTGACTCTGTCCTTGTCCTCTATCTCTACCTCATGTGCTCATGTTATCATTCCTACTCATTTGTACTGTAGGCTATAAAGTTACTGTAGTTTGCTATTCACCTCATAAAGGACAATTTCTGACAAAATGCCCATGTTGTCCATATTTTAGACATGTACTAGTCTGTCGTCTTCACTGTCCACCATGTCTCTTCCCACAAAAGTCACATGTTGGATAACTGGGCATTTATGATGCTAATCTAGATGAGCCCCGTGAAAACCCTGATGCCGATGGTTCAGTAGTACCCCTGGTTTGTCCTCTCCTCTGATTGCCTAATTGTTGTCTCTGTTTAGTTTCAGTCATTGTCTTTGGTGGCTTCTGCTATGAACTTCCTTCACCCTTTCTCTGCTGACTACCACCCATCATTCCTTTTCTTTTACATTCCCTTTCTGATCTTTCTTCTTTATATTTTTCTTCCATTTGTGTTTCTTTACTAATGATCTTCGTCAAGGAAGTGAACTTTGTAGCCAACAGTGCATTATACAGGGAGGCATGCAATCCATGCCTGAACCAACTAACTAAGTCTGCCTCTGTTGGAACTATCCTGCTAGCATACTTGCTTAGTATGATAAATTCATTAGCATACTCCGGCACACTGAGAGTCCCCTATTTCAACTGCTCAAACTGGAATATCCCTCTCTCTTTTACACCCTCTGTCAAAAATTCATTTAATAATGCCCTTTTGAACTGTGCCTATGTTGGTGGTGCATAACTGTACAACTGAGTCTCAATGTGCCTAGTAAACTAGTTCCAGGCATTTCTCCTAAGTGACATCCTTACTAGCCCAACTGCTCGAGCCTCTAAACATGGTAGCCTTCTAACTACCTTCTCCACCTACTCTAAAAAGTCACTAGGTTCTTCACTATGCTCTCCATTGAATTCTGGCAGTTTTAGCTTTAGAAAGTTAAACATGTTAACTTCACCATCATCTATCATATGGCAACCCTTTTGAACTACTGGCTCGCCTAGTACAACAACTGGTGGCACAGGTGCTGATGAAGCATTTGATGGAATTGTTGGTGGAACCTCTGTTGGTATAAGTGGTGGTACTACCTGTCTAAGTTCTTGTAATTCTCGCCTTAGTTCCATAATTTCCTGCCTTTAGGGTTCCTCAGCTTCACCGGTTTCTTAAGTTCTCCTCTTTGATCTGGGAAGTTCCTTTAATTCATCCCTTACCAATGACTTATCATAAGCTACCTCTGCTTCCCTACTGGGTTCTTCTACTCTTTCATGTTTAGGATCACTGGCTTGATCACGTCTCCTTGATGACATTTTGGCCAATATAAAGAACAAACACAACAATTTAGTACGTCATGATTATCACAGAATATACACATAATTAATGAATACTACAACTGACGAGACATGAATTCTTATGCTCCATAGTTCACCTATACCTTATTAACACATGTCTATATGATATCCAAATAACCTATGCTTTGATATCACCTCTGTCACGTCCCAATTTAGGGGCATGAAGGTCTTACAATGTGGTAATCGCTTATGCTACCAACACCCGTAGAATCCTGCTATAATCTTATAATTATCCCCTGTTATGCCAAATTTATATTTAACATTCTCATTTCATCTGTCATCATTATTTGATATTATCATAATCATATTATATTTAGCATTTTAGATAACAATTATAAGTAATATTTACACAACAATTTATGCATTACTAGCTCACTTAATTACATTACCATGGAGCTATTAGGATTACAAAAGAAAAGTCCAAACTTAGATAATTACATTACAAAAGTTCATTAGTCCTAATGAAGAGGAAGAAAGCTTGGGAACCACCTTTACTCTTGACCTGAAAAATATTAAACCACTAAAAGGTGAGTATAAAATACTCAGTGAGTCAAATATATATTATCATACATATAAGCCAGGTAGTAAGTCAAGTGGCCAATAAGATAACCAAATGAAATAGTTCAATGGACTGCACACCAAATGTCTAACTTATGGGGTAAAAACAAGAAGGATAGATAAACAATGATAGAATAATTAGGTACAAGCAATATATCTCAATAAAATGGAAAAATGGAGTCAATAAGCTAATAGAACAAGTAAACATGTAAATATAACATATGACTGACCTTAATCGCATAATTATCACATATTATATTCATGAAGCATACATAAGGTGAATCAAACCTTATGGCTAGGACGTTATCCCTTCCTAGTAAGGGTTTTAAATATACATTATGCACAATGCCGATGGTTTTCACCCACTACCTCATCGATAAAGTAGCTCTATCATATCAATACATGGTAACAAATGGTCAACAAAAACAATAAGGTTTAATCACATTATCTTTAAGCTTAAATGGTTCGCAATAATCAATCAATGAATCATTGGATCAATAAACGAGAGAAATGAACAATAAAACATAGGTCAAATGCTATTAGGCTAAAATATAATTTAGGTATTTAGGGTGTCAATAAAGTAGGTTTGCCTGATGAGATTGAAACCCATAAGTACTGGCAAGACTGATAGTAATTGGTAATCTTGAAACAAATTTAAAAGGGCATTCTGTCTAACACTTAGTGTGTATCACTTTGACTTCAAAATGGTAGGGTTTAAGGGCAATAGCAATTAAGCCAATGTTTCGTAAATAAAGTTCACAATGCAAACACAAAGGGCATTTCAAATCATATAACAATAAAAAAAAGAGATCAAATTAGGACTTGAAATCAAATGAAAATCAAAGGGAAATGAGAAGGGTAGGTTCCTCCAAGACACGATTCTATCCAAATGATTTCCATAATTCATAAATTGAGTTTAGGCATGCATAATAATATATATAAGACTCACCTTAATAGTTATTTGGATCAAAAACTCTATAGAACTCCAACTTTGTCAAAGGAGATACAAATGCTCTTCACTTGCTTCCTTTGTTTCTACATCAATTATTTCACTTGTTTTAAGCTTAAATAGATGTAAATAAGCATAATTTAACATTGAATTGAATTAAATAATTCAAATGGAAAACCTAGCTTTTGACATATTCGATTTAGATTAAGGTTTATTATCATGACCCGATTTTGGATCGCGACGGTCCTAGGATGCATGAAATGCCAATGGCGACCGACACCCGTAGAACTCAGTATCATATGCAATATCTATAACCATCAATTAATTATTCATTTTACTTAGTTACCATTCATTCTGCAATTCTTTCTGTAATCTAGTGCAGTTGGCTGTAATAATCATCATCACATATCATATTATCATTATATACCATAAAACATTATCATCATATATATATAGATACATGTTCATATCCTAACTAACCCATACATATCCCATGGAGCAGCTAGAACATGAACATTAAAATTACAGAATTCAGAATAATTACATAGATGACAAAAGATGGCAGAAATCCACAGAGTCTAAACTTAGGATTCTGCTACCTACTCAGCACCTGAAATTGGTAAACAAAGAAATGAGTGAGTATATAAGATACTCAGTGAATCTATATGCATTGCCAATGAATATAATTGGGTAACAGATCGAACAATGATATCAATAGGTCAAATGTAAACAGTTTACAGAATCAGTAACAAATGGTGACAGAATAGTCAATAAGCATATCATAAGTTCGGTATAATATGGAAAGACAGATAAAAGGCCAATACAGTATGGGCTATATGTAAGCATACAGTCTCCAGTAATATCAGTATCAGTAAGTATAAGACTGATTAGGTCTTATGGCTAAGACCATATCCCTTCCCAGCTAGGGCATCAGTAGATCAATGTGCACATTGTCGACAGTATGTACCCATAATCCTGTTGGAGCAGCAGCTCTGTCAAGCCATATTAGGGTCAATATAAGAGTGAAACATATCAATAGACACTATTATGCAACAATGGTATCATCAATGACAATAAGCTCAATATCATTCAAATCAAGTAGCAATTGGAACAATGGCATTGCAATATATGGTATACAATCAATGATAATCAGTTTGGTAAACAACAAAGGTGTGGAACAAATGTTGGCTAGATAAAGGAAATCGGTAGGCCAATTGGCATGCCAATGTCGCAGGCGATGATGGCATTCAAATGGTAAGCCTATGGAAGAAAATGCAATAGGCCAATAGCAAAATAACTAGGCATTTTGTCAAACACTTGGTGGGCAACATTGAATGGACAAATTGGCTAGGTTTTGGTGCAAGGTTATCAAAGCCCATTCAATCAACAATCAAGCCACATTGTCAACAACACAATAAGCAAAAAATATACAATTGGAAACAACATTAAATGGATCAAAATGGCTATGAAATACAAAGGAAAAACAAAGCAAAATCATGGCAATAAATAGTAAACATGGTTTGGCCAAAATGAGGCTTTTTCATATGGTTTCCAATTTTAATTCTAAGGCATTAACATGATAAATGATGCATATAGAACTCACCAAATGCTTCCAATAGCTTAGAAAAATTGATTTTCACCAATTTCCTTCAAAGGAGGCAATAGCACAACTTTGTATAACTTGATTTTCTACGACAAAACAATCACCAATTAAGCATCCATTAGCCTCCAATTAATATATTCTAAGCTTAATTAACATTAACTAACACTAATTCAAATAGCTAAAGCAAATAACTTCCATTAGGGTTTGGATTTTAGGGATTTCTATTCAAATGCATCAATTGATGCCATCTAACTTAAAACCCATCTAATTCAACCTTTAAACCATCTAAATAAACAATAAAATCAAACAAATCAATTGGTTACCTTATATGGAAGTCCTAGCCGAAATGATGAAGCCCAAGATTCTTGATTTCCTTTGTGATTCCAATGAAGAAATGGGTTGGAAATGGAAGAATTAAGAAAGATCTCAAGTTTGCATAAGGAATTTTGGTAGGAAATTGAAGTAGAAAAGAAGGAAGAAATGGGTGAATGGTTCGGCCACCATGAATGGGAGAAGAAGAAGATGAGCAATTTTTTTCTAAGTATTGCTTATATATTAAGCAAAAATGAAAAATTATATTTTGGTCCTTAAATATTCAAATATTTATATTTTGATCCCAACTTCTTTTGTAATTTATTCTGATAATTCTGTTGGGATTTAGATTTAAAAGTGGGGATTCAAAAGGCTTATTTTAATTTATACTTATTTATAAAAATAGTTTCAGAGTCATTCTGAAATTCAGACAGACCAATTTCACTATTCACCTCGAAGTTTCATTTATTTACGGTTTTGCCATTGGTTACTTTTTCAGTGTTCCTAAATGTTTTTCACTTCTTTCTTTTTACCAAAATTACACATGTATTTATGTGATCTTTTACCCCCTAGTCAGAATCAGAAATTCATTTCTTGACCGGACAACTAATTTCTCGGCAGTGTTCCCGACACTGCCGATTTCCGGAAAAGTATTTCATTCGCTTTCTAACTGTATCTCTAAAATTATTTTCCATCATTTCAATGCCTTTAAACTATATACTGAGAATTGAATTATGCATATAAGTTATGATTTTCTAGGGTATTACATTCAACCCCCTTCAAATAAATTCGTCTTCGAATTTAAATAAAATGCGTACCTCATAGCTAAAACAGGAATGGGTATCTTTCCTTCATCTCCTGCTCACTTTCCCAAGTGCACTCCTTCATCGACTGGTTTCTCCAAAGCACTTTTACCATGGGAATCTCCTTGTTCCGCAACTGTCTGGCTTGTCGGACAATTATCTCTACTGAAAGCTCCTCATACGACAAGTCCTCATTCAATCCCACATCCTGTACCTCCCATATATGTGATGGATCAGCCACATATTTCCGCAGCATTAATATGTGAAAAATCAAATGAACATGGCTCATATTAGGTGGAAGAGCCAGTCTATAGGCCACATTGCCAATCTTCTTAAGAATCTCGAATGGACCTATAAACCTTGGTGACAACTTTCCTTTCTTCCCAAATCTCATAATACCTTTCATCAGTGAGATCTTAAGGAAGAAATGGTCACCAACTGCAAAATGTACATCCTTCCGCTTTAGATCGGCATAGCTCTTGCGCCTATTGAAAGCAGTCTTCATCTGATCTCTAATCATAGGCACCTTTTCCATCGTTTCTCTGATCAACTCTGGCCCCTCTAGCTGCTTCTGCCCTGGCTCCACTTAACACACTGGAGATTTACACTTCCTAACATATAGTGCTTCAAATGGAGCCATACCAATAGAAGAGTGATAACTGTTATTATAAGAGAACTCGATCAATGGTAGATATTGATCCCAGTTACTTTTGAAATCCAAAACACACAATTAAAGCATATCTTCCAAAGTCTGGATTGTCCTCTCCGACTGCCCATCAGTATGTGGATGGGAAGCAGTACTAAACCGTAACTGAGTACTATGGCCTCCTGAAATTTCTGCCAAAACCGTGAAGTGAACTGTATACCTTTATCTGAGATAATCATCAAAGGAACTCCATAAAGTCGCACAATTTTATCCACATACAATTGTGCATATTGAGCTGCAGTGTAGCTAGTCTTAACCTCTAAAAAATGGGTAGATTTCATCAACCAATCTGCAATAACCCATATGGAGTCATAACCCCTCTTAGTCCGCGGTAACCCAACCACAAAGTCCATGGTGACTTGCTCCCATTTCCACTAGGGGCAACTCGATCTCCTGAAGTAAACCCGATGGCTTCTAATGCTCAAACTTAACCTGCTGACAGGCTAAGCATTTGGAGACAAACCGTGCTACATCTCCCTTCATACCAGGCCACCAATACACATCTCTCAGATCATGTTACATCTTGGTAATCCCTGGATGTACACTATATGCTGAGTAGTGAGCCTCTCTCATAATCCGATTCCACAGCCCATCAAAATCAGGTACACATATACGCTTCCTACACTTCAGCATGTCATCCTCTACTGCAAACGCTGACATCTTGCCATTCTACACCTCTCCTTTAAGCTTCAGTAGATATGGATCCCTATCCTGAGCCACTTTAATGTCATCAATTAATAGTGACTTCACCCGAAATTGGGCTATTAGAGCTTGGTTACGATCCTGGGATCCCAAATCCAACTCCATCCCCATATCCGCTAACTCCCTGTCTCTCGAATCAAGGGTCTCCTGCCAACCATGATATGAGCTAGACTGCCCATAGACTTCTGGCTCAATGCATCAACTACTACATTAGCTTTGCCCAGATGATACAGGATTTCATAATCATAATCCTTAAGTAACTCCACCCATCTGCGCTGCCGAAGATTCAGATTTTTCTATTGAAATATATACTGCAAACTCTTATGATCAGTATATATCTCACATTTAGACCCATACAGTTAATAACTCCAAATCTTCAATGCAAATACCACAGCTTCCATCTCTAAATCATGTGTCCAATAATTCGCTTTATGCTTCTTTAATTGTCGAGAAGCATAAGCAATTACTCTTCGATTCTGCATCAATGCACACCCCAATTCGACTCGTGAAGAATCACAATACACAGTAAATTTCTCTCCCTCTACTGGCAATGCTAACACTGGAGCACTTGTGAGGCAAGACTTCAAAGTCTGAAAATTGTGCTCACACTCATTAGTCCACAGATAACATTCCTGTTTCTGAGTCAGCTTGGACAATGGAGCTGCAATTCCAGAAAAATCCTTCACAAACCTCTTATAATACCCAGCCATACCCAAAAAAATGAGAACCTCAGAAACACTGGTTGGCTAGGGCCAATTCTCCACTGCTTCAACTTTCTGAAGATCTACCCTGATACCATCTTCATAGACCACATGCCTAAGAAAACACACTTCGGTTAGCCAGAACTGACATTTAGATAGCTTAGAATACAGCTGATGCTCCCGAAGTGTCTGCAATACAATCCTCAAGTGCTCTGCATGCTTCTTCTTACTCCTAGAATAGATAAGTATGTCATCCATGAATACTATGACAAACTTATCCAAGAATGGCTTGAACACCCTGTTCATCAAATCCATGAAAGTAGCCGGTGCATTGGTTAACCTAAATGGCAACACCAATAACTTATAATGTCCATATCGGGTCCTGAAAGTAGTCTTAGGTACATCACCCTTATCTTCAACTGGTGATACCTAGATCTCAGATCTATCTTTCAGAAATGACTGGCACCTGCAACTGATCAAACAGGTCATCTATCCGTGGCAACAGATATTTGTTCTTCACTGTCACCTTGTTCAATTGCCTGTAGTCAATACATATTCTCAAAGAGCCATCCTTTTTCTTTACAAATAGTACTAGAGCACCCTATGGAGAACTACTTGATCTAATGAACCCTCCATCTAGTAACTCTTGCAACTGTACCTTCAATTCTTTCAATTCTACTGGTGCCATTCTGTAAGGAGGAATGGATATCGGATTGGTGCCTGCATGCACCTCAATCTCAAAATCAATCTCCCTATCTGGGGGCAAGCCTGGAAACTCATCAAGAAATACATCAGAAACTCCTGAACTACAGGTATCTGATCAAGCTCTGATACCACCTCTATCATGACCCGATTTCGGATTCCGACGGTCCTAGGATGCAGGAGATGCTAATGGCGACCGACACCCGTAGAACCTAGTATCACATGCAATATCTATAACCATCAATTAATTATTCATTTTACTTAGTTACCATTCATTCTATCATTCTGCAATTCTTTTTATAATCTAGTGTAGTTGGCTGTAATAATCATCATCACATATCATATTATCATTATAAACCATATATATATATATATATATATATAGATACATATTCATATCCTAACTAACCCATACATACCCCATTGAGCAACTAGAATATGAACACCAAAATTACAGAATTCAGAATAATTACATAGATGACAAAAGATAGCAGAAATCCACAGAGAGTCTGAACTTGGGATTCTGCTACCTACTCAGTACCTAAAATGGGTAAACAGAGAAATGGGTGAGTATATAAGATACTCAGTGAATCTATATGCATCGCCAATGAATATAATTGGGTAACAGATGGAACAATGATATAAATAGGTCAAATATAAACAGTTTACAGAATCAGTAACAGATTGTGAAAGAATAGTCAATAAGCATATCATAGGTTCGGTATAATATGTAAAGACAGATAAAGGGCCAGTACAGTATGGACTATATGTAAACATACAGTCTCTAGTAATATCAGTATCAGTAAGCATAAGACTGATTAGGTCTTATGGCCAGGACCATAACCCTTCCCAGCTAGGGCATCAGTAGATCAATGTGCACATTGCCGACAGTATGTACCCACTACCCTGTCGGAGTGGCAACTCTGTCAAGCCATATTAGGGTCAATATAAGAGTGAAACATATCGATAGATACCATTATGCAACAATGGTATCATCAATGACAATAAGTTCAATAGCATTCAAATCAAGTAGCAATTGAATCAATGTCATTGCAATATACGGTATATAATCAATGATAATCGGTTTGGTAAACAACAAAGGTTAGCTAGACTAAGAAAATCAGTAGGCCAATTGGCATGCCAATGTCGCTGGCAATGATGGCATTCAAATAGTAGGCCTATGGAAGAAAATGCAATAGGTCAATAGCAAAATAACTAGGCATTTTGTCAAACACTTGGTGGGCAACATTTAATGGAAAAATTGACTAGGTTTTGGTGCAAGGTTATCAAAGCTTATTCAATCAACAATCAAGCCACATTGTCAACAACACAATAAGCAACAAATATACAATTGGAAACAACATTAAATGGATCAAAATGGCTATGAAATACAAAGGAAAACAAATCAAAATCAAGGCAATGAATAGTAAACATGGTTCGGCCAAAATGAGGCTTTTTTATATGGTTTCCAATTTCAATTCTAAGGCATTAGACATGATAAATGATATATATAGAACTCACCAAATGCTTCCAATAGTTTAGGAAAATTGATTTCCACCAATTTCCTTCAAAGGAGGCAATAAGCACAACTTTGTATAACTTGATTTTCTACAATAAAACAACCACCAATTAAGCATCCATTAGCCTCTAATTAATATATTCTAAGCTTAATTAATATTAACTAACACTAATTCAAATAGCTAAAGCAAACAACTTCCATCAGGGTTTGGATTTTTGGGATTTCTATTCAAATGCATCAATTGATGCAATCTAACTTAAAACCCATATAATTCAACCTTTAAATCATCTAAATAAACAATAAAATCAAACAAATCAATTGGTTACCTTATATGAAAGTCCTAGCCGAAATGATGAAGCCCAAGATTCTTGATTTCCTTTGTGATTCCAATGAAGGAATGAGTTGGAAATGGAAGAATCAAGAAAAATCTCAAGTTTTCTTAAGGAATTTTGGTTGGAAATTGAAGTAGAAAAGAAGGAAGAAATGGGTGGATGGTTTGGCCACCATGAATGGGAGAAGAAGAAGATGAGCAATTTTTTTCTAAGTATTACTTACCATGAATGGGAGAAGAAGAAGATGAGCAATTTTTTCCTAAGTGTTACTTATTTATTAAGCAAAAGTGAAAAATTATATTTTGGACTTTAAACATTCAAATATTTATACTTTGGCCCCAACTTCTTTTGTAATTTATTCTGACAATTCTGTTGGGATTTAGATTTCAAAGTGGGGATTCAAAAGGCTTATTTTAATTTATACTTATTTATAAAAATAGTTTCAGAGTCATTCTGAAACCCAGACAGACTAATTTCTACTATTCACCTCGAAGTTCTATTTATTTACAGTTTTGCCATTGGTTAATTTTTCAGTGTTCCAAAATGTTATTTATTTCTTTTTTTTTACCAAAATTACACATACATTTATGTGATCTTTTACTCCCTGGTTAGAATCAGAAATTTATCTGTTGACCAAACAGCTAATTTCTCGGCAGTATTTCCGACAACGTCGATTTCCGGAAAAGTATTTCATTCACTTTCTAACTATCTCTAAAATTATTTCCTATCATTTCAATACCTTTAAACCATATATTGAGAATTGAATCATGCATATAAGTTATGATTTCCTAGGGTATTACATTTATGTTTCAAATCTTTCAATTATGCAATTAATCATCCAATTCACTTATTCAACTTTGTTATTACTAAAATAGATTAAAATAAAGAAGAATTAATCACTTACCTCTTGAAAACCATAGGGAAAAATCCTCCCTTCAAGCCTTTACCAAATTTTCCTTTGAGTTTTTGAAGAAATTTGATGGCTTTAGGGTTGTTTTGGCTTAATTCAATGTTCAGCTTTGATTTGCTTTAGGTTTTCTTTGCAAAAATTGAAGAAAGTTTGAGAGAAAGGGGTGAGATGAATTTGGCCAAGAAGAAGAGAAGGAGAGGAAGAAGAAAAATGAAGGGAAAATGTGTTAAGGATTCTATATATATTAAATGAACTTTAGATAATTAAAAATGCACCATCAACACTTTAGGTATTTAGGTTTTTACCCCTCGAGTTATAGGTATTTACATTTTTGTCCCATTTTAATTTTAACACAATATTTTCTATATTTCTTTAGCTTATGATTCTATTTGTTTATTTAAATATATTCTCTCTGAGCTCATTTAAAAGTTCTAGTACCAAGGTGTATGTTTCTGTCACGACCCAACCCGGGAGTCGCAACGGTCCTAGGGTACGGGTGTTGCATAAGCTACCAGTACCTCGAAGAACCCAATTAACTATACTATATGGCATGCAAATTAGATAAACAGCTTAATTAACTTAAAAAGGCTGAAGAAAATTCGACAGCATCTCCTTTATAATATGGCTATGCCCAAAAATAAAACAAGTAAATCAACACTTCTAATAATCATTCACAATCACTCTCAATACAAGGATCCCTCTGGATCTCCATCAATATCTCAAAACATACATATATCAGTATAAT
>CANXYC010184891.1:0-12544 GCA_948193065.1 Aleurites moluccanus
ATATTTATTTTCTTTATATATATAATATATATCAATTTATATATATATATATATATATATATATATATATATATATATATATATATATATATATATATCGATTTTTTTCAATTTAATCAGTTCGATCGAGATCGAACTTCTAATTTTCTTTTTTCATTAATTTTTTAATCTATCTAATTTTTTCATTAATTTTTTAACCAATCTGATTATAAAAATATTATAGTATTTCATATAATCTTGTCATGAAAAACAATTTTAGTGAGCTTGATGGCAATAGCAAAATTTCTTATGGAGAAATTTTGAGTTTAAGTCCTCTCTATTTTATTCGGTGTGTGACTCATTGAATATAAATGTAATCTCATAAAAAAATAAAAAGAAAAAAAAATTCCTTCTCCCCTATTCCTCTAATCCCCATACAATGTACAATGCAAGAACAAATTGCAAAATGCTATTAGTAAATGTCAAAAAGCTTTATGCAGCAATTTCAAGAACCACACTTGTTAGTAATATCATGTGAAAGAGGTCTTATGAAGTAGGACACCACTTATAAAAGAGAATAAGACCTTGTCAAGGTAATCATTTTTGCATGCCTTATTATTGCCTATTGGCCCCCCTAATCAGACAACTTATAATCATCTAATTCTATTTCTATTTTTTATAAATATTTTTTGTCTATATTTTTCTAGGTTTATTAGCTAATTTTTTTACATTTTCATTTTTTTTAATTAAAAGCAGATTGTCTAGTTACATTGGATTCCAGTTATGCTTGTGGTTGAATTTTTTTTTTTCCAATTCCTATGGAACGATTTAGTGATTAATCCATAACTTTCACCTATAATTACTTATTTGTGTATTTATTAAATTTAAATCAATTATCTTTTGAAAAACTCTCATTAACATTATAAAAATAAAAATTCTCATTTAAATCAATTAATTTCACATCTCTATATGTAATTTTTTTTTTTTTTTTTTTAATTATGCTCATATATATATATATATAATCAATGTTACAAGTAATGATTTGTCAATCTTGCAAGATATTATGATTAATGATTTCTGATTATTCTATAACTGAGAATCTAATCATATATCTTGGCATAATAGGCTAATAATTCTCTGCTTTATAAAAAAAAAAAGGCCCAAGACAAAACACCTTTAATCAACCATATGGAAAAAATTTTGGGCTATCAGATTCCTACAATTTTCTTTTTTCTTTTTTCTTTATTATGATTAATGCAAAATAGAGTAAAATGAAAGAAATAGATTCATGTATTAGACTTTAATTATCTTAGAATTAAAGTTTAATTATTGTTGTTAATTCCTGCAAATGGCAATATGAGATTCAAAGATCTATGCTAAAACTTAACTATAATTATACAATGCTAACAATGCATAAAATTAGTTTAGTAAGTAAATTTTCTAACATTAAATTAATCTTTCTTACCTTAATATTATTATTTATTAATTACTGCTGGTTCTGTTGGTGCATTTACAAATAATTATAAATTTATTATTTGTACCCTACTCTCTTAAAAGTACTGAAATTTGAAGTAATTAACACTTTAGTTAATCTATGCTATTTCACAACTAAGTTTCGGAGTAATTAAAGTGTTTTATGATATAGTAATTAAAAATTAAAATTGATTAAATTTTAAAATTTAAAAATTAAATTATTATATAAATAAATTAAAATATTAAGTATTAAATTGTAATAAAATTTTATAATTTTATTTTTTATGGGGTTTCTAATTTTAATATATCTTTATTGTATTAGGGAGAAAAATTCGATCATGAGTTTATTGCTTAAAAAAATATATATTTTTTGTCAAATTATATTTTGGTATGCTATTTTCTAATAAATATTAAGCACACAAATATGATAAATTTTAAAAATAATTTTATTTAAATATGAATTTCTTATATTTTATCAGTCTTAAATTTTGATAAAGGTCACATCTTATAATTATAAATTCAATTAATATAAACATAGGGGCGCTATCTACCACAAGCCGCATTGGAAGGGAAATGTTAATGGCAATTAGAAGTAAACATATCATATATTAAATAAATAAAACAAAGGTCTATTGGGCATTTGGTCTAGTGGTATGATTCTCGCTTAGGGTGCGAGAGGTCCCGAGTTCAATTCTCGGAATGCCCCATGTTAATTTTCACAAACTTTTAGCCTTTGGGCCCATTTGTGGTCTTCTTTCTTTGGGCCATTTTTCTTTTTCTCTTGATGGGAGATAAAAACCCGCAAAAATATAATCCAACCAAATCTATTTGGTTTGGTAATTTCAAAAAATTGGTTTATATATATATATATATGATATATATAAACCAAATTAATCGAATCAACTGAATATGTCAGTTCATTAGTTTTGTCCATTTTTATTTTTAGTTTATCAAGTTAGGTTTGATTTATATTTAAAATCTTAAATTAAACAAACCAATCAAATTATATATATATATATATAAACTAAAATAACTGAATACGTCATTTCGGTTTTATTTAATTATTTTTATAAAAAATTAGTTTAATTTAATTTAAAAATAATTTTGATTTAATTTTTTATATTTTAATTTTAATTAATTCAATTTAATTTAAAATGAAACCGACCGAATATTGTCAACGAGTCTATGAAAATTTTTATGGTGAATTACAAACTTTTAGGGCCATAAAATTTAAAATTTTTATGAAGCTGGGGTAGATATCGTAAATGATTTTTAGTTTTAGGTTCAATTTTGAAAGCAAAAGTGTAAGTTATAACAATTTACTCTAGTTCTCAAATCAAGATGTAAGGATAGGAAATTAATGAGATTATTACTTTTATTTCATAATGTCTCAAATATCTTAGATGAGTTGGTCATTGACTAATTTACACCATCAAATGCAGGGAAAATTTACCATTATATGTGAATTCATGATCAAGAAGTTTGGAATATCTTAATAAACATAATTGAATAAAATATTATTTGGTGTCATTAGATTAATAGTTCAATAATTGATTATATGTCTTATAATATCTTATTAATTTTTAAAAAATATATTGCTCAATTTATTGTGTAATAATTAAATACATATTTAATAATATAAAGAATTATATATAAAAAAAATCAATAAATGGAAAAAAGAAATTGTACATGAGTTTCTATACCAAAAAATTTAATATTCACGAAGGTATTAATATTAAGAAAATACACTTTATATTTAAATTTTTAATAAATATGCTAATTAATAAAGTCTGATTTATCAGATATCTTTAAGATCAAGAGAATAGAATCATGAAATTAAGTGACAAAAGTGTTTTCACCAAGTTTACTCTGATGACTGAGTTAATTTCTAATTTTAGATAGGTAATATGTAGATATTGAGATTTGAGAGAGTAAATATAAAAATAAATATATTTGTTATGGAATTCTATTGTCTTGGAATTAAAATGACCCATTAGAATGATATATATTATGATGATATATCACAAACCCTCCAAAATTGTTATATATCCAATTACCCTTTTTGAGAGAAAAAAAAAAGTCTCTGACTTGGTTGATCACAATTCATAGATGAAGTCAAAAGAGAGCATTAAAGAAACATTGAGAGCCATGATTTTGCTCATATGCTTTCATATGGCTCCCATGTGACATGACCAAAACCACATCACTTTCAATAAACTATCAAGGAATAAAGTAACTCTTTCCTTTAAAATGAACCATATTTTCAGATAAAAAAAGGGAAAAAGTAATTTATAGATATAAAAATAAAAGAAATGAATTAATTTATAAATATTTTTTATTTAAATATTTAAGAGATAAAAAAATATTAATTATTAAGAGTAAAATAGTATTATTAAAAAATTATTTTTAATAATAAATAAGAGAAATATAATATTTTTTCAATTTAAAAAAAAATATACATATTTAAAAAGATAACTAACATTTTAATATTATTTATCGTCCAAACTAATTAAACTCTCAAATAACAATAATTTTTACATTTAAGATACTCGGTTATTATTATTTTTATTTATAATTATTGTGTGGAAAATTTGAAGTTAAATTAAAATATAGTATGTATATACTATTAGAAGAAATTTTAATATATATCTATTATTAAATTAAATATGTGAATGCATTAGATCCTAAAGTACTTACGTATTTGGTTATATATATAATAAGAATCTTTAATTTCTCTTCCCTGCACTTCGTGCGGTAGACATCTCAATTCCTTATCCGTTATGGATAGCCATAGAAACTAATGATAAAAATATTACTGTTTAAGAAGAGAGATCTAGAAGCCCTCTACTGGAAAAGTAGAGATTTGGTGCCCATTTTGTTCATGGAATGAAGAAGTTTACTATGCTTTATTTGATTTAACGGTTTACAACCGCTGTTAATTGATTACTGATATTTATTATTTAATAATTAATTATTTTAAATATTTAATAAAATTATTATCAGTTATTAAATATTTATTAAAGATAAATATTAATATTTAATTTTTATTTAAATATTATTTTTATAAAATAATTTAGTCTTTTTATTAAAATAAATATGATTTTTTTAAACTTTAAATTATAATTTTTATAAATAATAATTATTTGACTAATTAATAACTGTCAATAATCAAACGTATATAATTAATAAAAAAAAATTAATAATTATATTAAAAAAAATTTCAAATACCCACTATATTTCTTATAATAAATTATGTCATTTTGTCAATGTTCCCGTCATGGCTACTTATTGTTGGAATAAATTCTGGATGTTAGACTTAGGACCATACAATTTAATATTTATTTTTCTTTGAAATATTATTTATATATTTTTTTTAATTTGCCTGGCCATGATTAATTTCTCTTTTTTATTCTAAAATTAATATATATGTGAAAAGTTGAAATTAATAAAACTATGAAAGGTTGACTAAAATTAATAATTTAAGTTCATAATTTTTTTTGACATTTCATAAAATTTTATTGCATACCATTTATTAAATAAACTAGTTCATAAATCCAATGTTTTAGTTAATTTTCATGCATCACAAAAAGATAAAAATATTATTTTAAATATAAAATTATTATATATTCATATAAATTATTATTATTATTATTATAATAATAAATTTTTAAGTTCGTCTTTCTGTCATTATTTTTATCTTTATATATTAATATAAAAGTTTAAATTATGAATGATAATATAATAAATGAAAGAAAAAAAGAATTATTGGAGAATATAATGAAAATAATTATATTAAATATCAATAAAAAAATTTTAAACTTTCATAATAAATATCTTATCAATTACTTAACATTTATTTTTAGTTATTATTTAAATCTTTAAATTTATATAAAAAATTTAAAAATTATAAAAAAAATAAATAAAATTATGAGTATTCAAAGAGTTTCAAAACTTATATTTCATAAAATTTTATTGCATATCAATTACTAAATAAATTTGATAACAAATTAATTAGTATAATTGATAAGTAAGTTTATTTTACATTTTTAATTAGAGTTTGATAAGAATTTAAAGCCACAATTAGTTTTGGGTAACCAGAAAATGACCTTGATGTTGCATATATGACTATTTTTGGTTAGTTTGAAATTTTGAATATAGTCTTATGTTCAAGAACTAGTCCAGAATGCCAACTAATTCCTATATATATGTAATTTTAATTAACTATTTTTGTATATAACCCAATAGTTTTATTTTTGGAATACTTTTTATTCTTCAATTGAGTCTCATTTAACCGGTGATATTTAGGGATACATAGCAAGTGTAGGATTTGAAGTTTCTCATTCTTCCCAATCTGTTTATAATTTTTTTTTAAATAAATATAAATTTGAAAGTATATATCTCATTGGATTTATATTTAATATAAAAAATCCCATTTGGATTTGGATTTAATATAATATTACTATAAACAATTAGGAAAATTGAATAAGCTCTTTTTAAAGGAATTGCAAAATAGACATTGTCCTTAAAGATGTGAGACACCAATCCATATTTTAGTAAGAATTAAAAAAAAATAGAAAAATTAAAAAAATTATTATTATGCATAAAATTTAAATTAATTAAAAAAATTTCAAAATAAGAGGAGGAATCCAAATTGGGCGCACACTTGTATGAGATCCCCTAGGATTTATAGAGAGAGAAAGGAGAAAGCAAAGTCCTAAGCAGAACTCAAAAGTCCATTGGCTCTCTCCTTTATAAATACCAAAAAACCAAAATCAGAAGCCAAAGGTTTTATTATACATAACGCAGAAAGCCCCTCTAATAATCTTTCCCTCCCTTCTCTTGCGCGCGCTCTCTCTTTGTGTCTGTGTTGTGTTTTTAATCAGTAGCTCTAGTCAATGGCTTTTTCTCAAGCTAGTCTCCTCCTCCAAAAGCAGCTCAAAGGTCAACAACCCATTACCAAACCAAAACCAACCAAAGTTCTTGTTTTTCTGAATTGGGTTTTTAGTTTGTTTATCAAAGTTCTGATCTTGATTGATTTTTTTGTTGATTTTGTAGATCTCTGCAAGAACCCAGTTGATGGATTCTCTGCTGGTTTGGTCAAAGAGACCAATGTGTTTGAATGGACTGTTTCAATTTTGGGACCCCCTGATACCTTATAGTGAGCACTCCAATTGTTTTTTTTCCTTTGATAGATATATGTTATTTGAATTTAAAGTTTTGATTTTTAAGTTTTTTACTTTATTGGATGCATTGTTTATTTTTGTCTGAGTTAATTCGGTTTAATTGTGTTAGATTGTCTGATTTTCATGCCAAGTTCTAACCTATTTCGTGTATATGTGTTTTTGGATGTTCTTGTTATTTGTTTAATCAAAGAATTTTAATGTGGCTGATAAATTTTACTTTCAGGGTTTATGGGTTTTTGGTTTTTTTGGGGATTAAATTAAAGACAAGTTGTTTTTGACATAATCATTGTCAAAAGTTTCAATTCTTATGAGGCTGGTAGAACAGCGATATCTATTCATATAAATACATAAAACACATGTTTTATTTGATGGATAACTATAACCGGAGCTTTCATGTAATGTGAATTTTGTTTGCCTTATTTGAGGATTATGAAGGGTGAAATTATGTTGTTTGTTGACAATCAATATTCTCCTTTCAGTGAAGGGGGTTTCTTCAATGCCATCATGAGCTTTCCACATAACTATCCACTCAGTCCTCCAACTGTGAAGTTCACATCAGAGATGTGGCATCCAAATGGTGAGTACTCTGATTTTTAATTTTCCTGTTTCAATTATATATAACAATTTACATTATACTTATAATGCATATGTATTTGAGATGAGCTAACTGCTAAAGTATTTGATGCCTTTGTTCAGTTTACCCAGATGGAAAGGTTTGCATATCAATTCTTCATCCACCTGGTGATGATCCAAATGGCTACGAGCTTGCTACTGAGCGCTGGAGTCCAGTCCACACAGTATGTGATGCTATTATGTTTTGCTACTGCATTTATTCTAAATATTTCCCTTTGTAATAAATCCATTGCAAATTATTTATCCTGCTTGTTGTTTTGCCTATCAACAACGTTTGTCTGTGATAGTTGTGAATGCTAAAAGCTGCACTGTGAATATGATGGCCTTCTGATCTTTCAGTGTTTATGTAATACTTAACATTTGGAAAGACTGATTCATTTGTCAACGAGGATGTGTGCCAGGAGAGATATGCATATGGCAACTCTTTTGCATTAATGCATGTTTTTAATACATTTGATGGCCATTCTGATTGGCAGCTCATCTGGATGATGGGCAGCTGTAAAGACAGAAACTTGAAATGACTGCAAGATTGAACTGCACAGCAGCTCTTAGGAGCTTAATTGTAGCCCATATTGAGGAGCTTAATATACCTTTTCTGTGTAGATTTTGTATTGTGAAGTGCATTCAATAGTATATAGATGGATGACAGCTAAAAAGTTACCAAGTATTTATCTTATTAATTAGGGATAGCTCAACTCAACTCAACTCAACTCAACGAAACTTTAGTCCCAAATTAATTAGGGATAGCCAAACAAAAGAAATTGATGGCTGGTAGAAGAAATATCTACGTCCTATGGTTTGCATATGAGAGGAAATCAGAAAGGGATATGCATTAGGTTTATATTGAATGTTGCATTATATGTTGTAGAAGCATGACTTTTATTTGATCCTGACAAGTTATTAACTGTGAAAAATGTTCATTAAACTAAGTTTCTATTGATTTCAATCGCCATGACTGTTTCTGTAAATATTTGCACAGTGCTTTTTGGGCCTCTTTTATTCCTCATCTGCTTTTTGACCTTTTGCTTTTCATTGTCCATTTTACTAAAAATCATAGTAAACCTTTTGTGATTGTAATTTGCAGGTCGAAAGCATTGTTTTGAGCATCATTTCAATGCTTTCTAGTCCTAATGACGAGTCTCCTGCAAACGTGGATGCTGCGGTAAGTCTACATCATCATTTTTGGGGCTAAATTAAATTCATTGTTTCTGAACTTATTTTTTAATTCACGGCCGTCCCTAATTTTCGATTTGTTGCACAAAAATCGTTAGACAATGATTTCGTCAGAATGATAGTTTTTTTGCCCGTTTTCCGATCTGCACTTCATCGAAAATCCTATATGTCACCATAATAATAACTTTTTAATATTATCTTATGTTTTTCAATGCGCAACGTAAGATTCCACTACTCCTTTTCCTTTTTTTTTTCTTCTTCAATTTTTCTTCTTCAATCTTATCAAAACCACCTATTAAATCCATCAAAACCACCCATAAAAATCTTTTTTTTTTTCAAATCCATCAAAGTCATTTTTTTCTTTCTCTCACTTCCACCAATTTTATTTTTCTTCTTCAATCTCATCAAAATCATTAAACCCATCAAAATCATCTATCAAAACCATCTTTTTCTTTTTCTCACCTCCACCAATCTTCTTCTTCTTCAATAACATCAAAATCATCAAAACAATATTTTTCTTCCTCTCACCTCCACCAATCATCTTCTTTTTTTCCATTCTCTTCTTCAATCTCATCAAAATTACTCATCAAAACTATCAAACTCGTTAAAATCGCCCATCAAAATTATCTTTTCCTTCCTCTCACCTCCACCAAATCTGAGTTTGATGGTTTAGCCATGAGATTATTTTGTTGTGTTTAGCTATGAGATTGTTTTGACTAGTTTAGCCATGAGATTATTTCAAAAAGAAGATTGAAGGAGAAGAAAAAGAAGAAGAAGAAGAAGATTTGATGGGTGATTTTAGTGGTTTTGATAGGTTTGAAAAAGAAAATTAAAGAAGGCAAAAAAAAAAAAGGAAAAGGAGTAGGTGAAATCCTACATGTCACATTGAAAAACGTAAAATAATATTAAAAATTATTTTTATGGTGTCTCATAGGATTTCCGGCGAAGTGCAAGCCGAAAAACGGGCAAAAGGACCATCTTTTCGACAAAATTATTGTTTGAGTATTTTTGTATAACAAATCGAAATTTAGAGACAATTGTGAATTAAAAAATAAATTCAGAGACTGAGTAAAATTTAGCTTTACTTTTGGTTAAAGATTCCTTTCTATGATTGCTTTTGGCATGTTCCTGTGTCAGGATTAGGAATGTGTGAGTTGAATATATAAATTGTGATGATAGGGAAATTCTATTTTTATGCCACATTTTTAACACTTCTGGATTGTATGTCTGCAGAAACAATGGAGAGAAAGCAAGGAGGAGTTCCGGAAAAGAGTGAGTCAATGTGTGAGAAAATCACAAGAAATGCTATGATCCAATAAACTGTTGCATTGCTTGCTGATGAACATCTTTAATCAAATAGAAGGATTGGTGGCCATCAAACCTTATACTAAATCATGTAACATTTTACTAAAGCTTTTATAACCTTCATCCTTTTCCTCATCTTTAACAGAGAGTTATTATTAGTGTGAACTTGGATGAACCTGAATTTTTTACTTAAGATCTTAGAAGTTTTATTTTCTTCAATGAGTTACAATAATAGTATTCTTTAATTTTTCATACTTGAGCTACAGAATGATGCCTATATTGTGTGTATAGTTTCCTCTCTTTCACAAGAACAGAACTGAAATTTTTTCTGTGCTTAAGTTAGCCAATGTGCTATTTTCAAATATCCAATTAAAGGGATTTGCTGTATAGTCTTCTTTAACAGCAATAGTATATCTTTGGATTGAGATGTGAAAGTGATGCGAGTCTCGAGTCATGACAACGATTCATTACCCTCTCTTCTTTAATTCATTGGCTTAAATAAAACATGACTTCAAAACTTTTGAGCATTTTACATAAAGTATTTTTTTTTATTATAATACAAAATTTTTTCAATAATAATAATAATACTAATAATAAATTAAAATTATAGCTTATAAATCCACCATTAACATGACAAAAAAAAGTAAAAATAACAAAATATGTATAAAAATATAATAAAATACAATAAAAATTTGAGTTATAAATAGAAGATATTTATTAAATATTTATTTTAAAATGATAGATTAACATTTTTAAAAAATAATGTATGGATGGCATTATCATCAATAGCATATAATTAATTAGTTATGATTAATTATTTTGCTAATATAATTGCAATTTGCAAGTCATTATTAGGGACATAATCGAGTTGAGTTAAATTAATAAAATTACAGTGTTTAAAATTGACTCGTTAGAATATTTAATATTCATATTTCAACTCTAACTTAATCGAATTTTTTTTATACTTAAATATGATTAGAAATAATCATCAAAATAGTCGAGTTTTAACTCAATTCAGTTCAATTATTTTAACTGTTTAGAAAATTTTTCATAGTAAGTTTGGATTAATGCTCAAATTAATAACTCATTATTAAACTATTATTATATAGCATAAGATTGAATGCCATTTCAAATTTAGTTGTAATTGTATTCATTTGATAAAATTGAAATGAAAAGTAACCTATTATACTTATTGATTTTTAGTTACTCATCATTAAACTCAAATCTAATATAACTCTCCATTAATCACTTATTAATTGCAAAAAAATAATGAATGTTATTTTAACATATAATTAATTTTAAAAATTAGAATATAATAAAATAGTCTATTTTCAAAATAATTAAGTACAATTATAATTTTTCTATCATGTTTAATTCTATTAAATCTAATCAATTTTAAATATTTTACTAATCAAATTAGAGTAGTTTGATTATTTTTATCTTAGTAATTATATCATTAAATTAAGCCTATATCTAGATTCAGGTTTGATCTAGCAGTTCCAAATCTTCTGACATTATAACTGAACATCAAAATCATGTCTGGTCTTCCATTCGATTGATTTCCGACTAATTACTAACAGAATCTATTTAAATTTAAAATTTTAAAAATTCTACCAAAATTCCACGAAAATTATTGATTTCAGCCCTACTTTTTTTTTTAATTATTCATTTTCCTATGACTTATTTGATTTCGTAACCAATTTTTTTTTAAACCTATAAAATATTTTTATATATACCATAAAAAAATATAAAAATAATTTTCACTCGCTCTTTGTGATTAATATTAATTCAAAAAAAAAATTATATCAGTGAAAATTTAAATATAAAATCCCGTACTATAGATTTTTCTTGTTCAATAAAACTTATAACACTGAGTTAATCATTTGAATTGATTTAAATTCAAATTTGAGAAAGGAGAACAAGGACAAAGTCTCCAATCCAACTAGAGAAACACTGCCGAATTTTGCCAGGATAGAGTAAAATTCATAGTAACTGCTATCTGCTGAGAATTGGCTGTTTGGGGGAATCGGTTAATGTCAATTACATCATATTGAAATTTATTTTATTTTCACTTTCAGGCAAGAATTGGACTCTAAAACGTTTTCTTTATGTAATAGATTTCGCTATTCTAAATGTTTTGGGGTTGAGAGTAGCTGTTCAACTAGCTATTCAAGAATGATATAAGAATGTTGTTTTTAAAGGAGATGTCTTGATAGCCTAAGAAACCATTACTCCTTTATAATATTATTTTAATATTTTATTAAATATTTCTCGTTTGATTTTTATTTTTTATTTTTATTCTTTTAATTATGTTAAATGATAATGTAATTGAGTAGTCAATAATTAAGTTAGAAAAGTCATAAATCTCTTATTTGCTTATAATTTGTATGTTCAATTATTTTGGGTTGAAAAAATTGTGTAATTATGTTTTTTATTAAAGGGATAAGGTATAATTTTAATCATGCTATTTAGTTTTAAGAGCACATTAATTTTTAATATTTTTCGATACATAATTTTGACCCTAACGTTATTAAAACCTATAATTCCGATTATTTTGACCGTTGACTTCTGTCTTTGGGTCCCATAATGATTAAAAGGTAATTGGCAACTTACAATTTAGTCCCTAAGATTTTATTTATTTTAAAAAATATTTTTTAAATTAAATATATAAAAAATAAAATAAAATAATAACTAAATAAAAATTAATTATTTTATTTATTTAAAATTAAAAAAATATTATTTTTAATTTAAAATTACTTTTTATTAAATTAAAATAATTAATTTTTATTTAACTATAC
>CANXYC010184959.1:0-42890 GCA_948193065.1 Aleurites moluccanus
AATGGCAGATATTACATTATATGGTACTTCACTTCGTTCCCCTTGAAACTCAAATTCCTCACCCGAAGGTGGCTTAAAGACTAGCTTCTTCCCATTACAATCTATAATGGCATAGTGCTTGGACAACCAATCCATACCCAAGATCACATCAAACTCCAACACTGGCAATTCATTTAAATCCACATTCAAGCTCTTGCCACCTATGCTAACCACACAGGATGGATAGGAGTTCTGGACCTCAATCTCTTCCTCTAAAAGAGTAGAAATAACCAACACACTTTTCAAGCAATTTACAAGGCATATGCAACTTTTTAGCAAAACACAATGACACAAAGGAATATGTAGCTCCCGAATCAAACAATACTCTAGCATTCAAGGCTTGAATCGGAAAAATACATGTAACCACTATATTGAATGCTTGGGCTTCATGCTGTGCTATGGCAAAAACTCTTCCTCTGCCTCTACCCATTGGAGCTGATCCTGAAATTTGAATCTCATGCTGACCTGATCCTCTGCCAGCCTCAACAGTCCTACCCAAAATATCTCTACCTCCTCCTGGCTGCTAATTGATTATGGCCTCTCGTGGCTGGAGATACCAGCAGTGAAAATAAAATAAAATTATCAATATATAGTGTCTATAAATTAATACTCTCAAAATTTTATTAATTAAAAAATATTAATTAATCAATATTAACTCTTAATAATTTTAATGATAATTATAAAACTTAGTTAACATAATACTCTTAATTTTGTTTATTTCTAAGTTATTATGGAAATATTTGAATCTATTTAAAATAGATATAAAATATCATTGAAGTTTAAAAAATTTTAAATAATTTTTCGAGTGTTTAACATATTAATTTAAAATACTATTTTAAAATTTAAAAATAAAAAAAATTTAAATTTAATTTTTTTTTAAATAATATTTTTAAAATAAATTTTATACCTAAACACCGTCTGTATTATGACAGAGCATGACGTTTTATGTTAGGGTCAATGGCAAAGCTATTGCTGAGCCGAAATGATCATAACCCCAGGCTCAACATTTGCATATGTAATAATATTAAAAAAATAACATAAGGCATAATAGGTCCAGATAAAATTGATTCTACTTTCGTATTTTCACACGCTTTTAATGTCAACAGCCACCCAATGGAATATAATCCCTTCTTTTGCCACGTAGTCCAAAGGTAGATTCCTCACCACCAATTACACATTGACACACATACAGCTTAGCATGCAACGTTAACATGTTGGCATTAATTGATTGCCATATAATTTGGTCCGGTCCCACTTCAAAGGCTACATATATATATATATATATATATATATATAATAAAATTTTAAATTTATTTTTTTTCTGTCAAAAGTAAAAAAAAAAAGTTACATTTTTTTATATATTAAAAGAAATTAAATTATTAATATGGCAAAAATAAATATTTGGTTGTTCAATATATTATTTAAACAAAACAAAATTTTCAATCAAAATACTTTTATTTTTTATACCTAAACATAATTTAATGATAATAATTATATAATTAATCTAAAAAAAGTAAAATAATATTTTTAATTCATATTAAATGTCATATAATAATAAAAAAAGAAGCTTTTAATTCTACTTTTGAGAATTGGTTATAATTGCAACTAATTTTAAAATTTAAAATAAAATTGATAAAATTTAAAATTTTGGAGAAAGTTAAAAAATATATAAAATTTTATTTTTATGTTATTAAGCCTATATTTTTTAAAAAGATTTGACTTTGTTTGAGGGGTGAATTCAAAACTCCTTACTTTTAACCTATACTTGGTAGCAAAGAAAGGTGAAAGTGAAAAAAAAAAAAATTGTAATTGACCCTTCCAAGCAATGAGGATTAACTCCGCCCTTGATTAGAGCTATTCAAGTTAGTAAATAAATCCATTGACCAATCTGAACCGATCCGACCCTACTTGAATATTAGGATTGTAGTGTAAATTTATTAGGTCTGATTATATTTTTAATGTCTCAGAAAAAATTTATTTGAATCAAATCGATTTGAATCATATCAGATCGATTTCAAACTGTGAGAAACCGAGAATAACCTCCGATTTGTTGCCCCACCATGAAACGGGGTATTTCTTGTCAAGTCTGATTTTGTGTCACTGGCCATAAATAGATAGAGAAAGAGATTATATTGTTTTTGTTTAATTAATTGTTTTTGGATTTGAAAGGGCCCTTGGGTTGCTAATATAAGAAATGGAATCATCAGTTCCGCTATCTCTCAGAGACGACTGTGCTTCGATGGGTCATATTTTGTATGATGAAATAATGAAAAATAAACCCAAGAATTCTTACTGGTTCAATCGCGATTTGTTCGTCTTGTCTGCTGGCCATAGTTGTATGCTATAGTATGCTCTGCTCCACCTTGATGATTATGATAATGTCAAGGTTAATTTATTTTAACAATTAATTAATTATACTTTACCAATCAAGATTTTAACAAAAAATTTAATAATCAAGTAATTTTTTTTCCACAGGAAATGTAATAAACTCACATGTTATTTTCATGCGTATGAAACTGCACAAGTTTTAATGTATTCATTAATTCAATGACTTGCTCACATGCAGCTTCCATGCACAGTTTTTTCTTATTTCTTACTACTCATTTACATAATATATAATTGCATAAAATTATATGCGTGGTGAAGAGGAAACAAAGGAGACAAAAATTTGGGTGAAGGTAGGTTATAGAAAAACTAACCCAATCAAATCAAACTTTTGGCCGAATCAATTCGAGTCAATTTTCACCCAAATAAAATTTTTTTAACCTTTTGATGAGTCTAATAACTTTTCAAATGATTTAGACCTCTTGAATGTGATCCAGCGATTGTGGTAGGTGATTTGAGTTTTAATGAACCTGAGAACACAAAAAAAGAAGCATGTGAAGGCCAAACCTTGCCTTGGTAATAACCCTCTGATGCTTAAGTTAGCTGGGGATATTGATTTGTGATAAGTGAGCTTCAATGAGCTTGGAGGGACAAAAAAAACTATGAGAGAGTCAAGTGTTCAGGACCTCAATTAATGGAGTTTACCTCAATTTATATGATTAGGTGTTATGCTGATGATGTGGCGAGAAAGCCGCGTGTCACATTCCTATTTGCTTCTGATAATGGAAGGTGGTTGTGTCAGTGTGTCATAGGTTACCTCACCTACTTGTGTGATAAGTTATTTGATATGCCTGCTCCATATTGCTCTATGCAAGATATCCTGCGTGGCCAATGATGATTTGTGTGTCAGGTTGAGGCTGCAACACCGTCCCAAAGTAAGGCTGGGTGTAAGGTGCATTTAATAAAGAGAGGTGATGGATAGTCTGACATCCTTTGCTCGCTCTGAGCCTTATACCGAACCTATAAAGGTGTGAACACTTCTACTTTATCTGGGCAAGCATATTTCCTCACTTCTTGGGGAATTATCGAGGCAGGTAAAGCGAGCATGCTATCAAGCCATGCTAGGCTTCTAATAAGGCGAGGATACCTTGCTCACTTCCAGGCTTTTCTAATGGGCTCATCTTATGATGGGCCAGATACATTGTCTTGGGCCTAACCTTTGGGCCTAATTTAATTCCCCATCAGTAGCCCTCCTACTTCATTGTAACTGACTGTCGAGGAAGTTACAGGGGAGTATAATCGTAACTTCACCAAATTCACATGTTCTTTTCTGGATTGACGGGGACATGGTTTGGCTCTAGGAGTTCTTTCGTTACTTATCCCTCGGCAAATACCTCAATAATTCTTCTTCAATGAAACAAGGGAAATATGGTGGGGACCATTTAAGGCTTATCAAATATTTAATTTTGAAAAGAGGAAGAATCATTATGCCAAGCCCCCCAGGCTTGGCTTCGAAGGGTCACATCTTTTTGAAAGGACCTCAAGTCCTTAGAAACTGTCAGCTGTTTCCATTTTTCAAAGGGAATAACTACTCCTATCTATCAGGTAATAATTACATTTGTGACTCACGTGTTTATTCATGAGAGTAATAGCCATGCCTTTTAATTTTACAATGTTGCACTTTTTTAAGGCTTTCAAAATTGAATTTTTCGCCTATAAATACCTCTTAAAACAACAAACTTTTCTTGGCTTTCAAAAATTTATTGCTTTACTCTGCAACTCTTGCTTTCTGAGTTTCTACAACTTCTGCAACTTCTATTTTTTTAACTTCCTTAAGTTCTTTTTCCAAATCTCTTCAATGGCACCAAGAATTTCTTTTGCTGCTTTAATGGTAACCCTAGGCTAGAAGTGGGGCTTGAAGTCCACCACTATCAAAGAGGATTGGAGTGCTTACATGGCTAAACTAGAGAGTTCTCCTATATGTACCCTTAGGATTCCTAGGCCAGATAAAAGAGTTCTGGGCCATTTTGGTATGGCTGGGGTGGTGGAGATCCCCAAAAATGATATGTCCTATATCATTTTCCTCCACCAATTCGAATTGGGTTTGAGATGGCCCTCAACCAATTTCATGGTATAGTGTTTTAACCACTTTAAGATGAACCCGTCATACTTCATCCCAATTCCATCGGGGAGATGCATTTGTTTAAGATGTTATACTCAGCAATGGGTCTGACCCCCACAGCCACCTTGTTCCAGTTCTTCTTTTGAGCATTTGTCATTGAAGGTGTCTGGACTACCACTGCCAAGCGAGGACGCCATAGCTTCACTAATAAGGAATCCAAACTTCTCGATTGGTGAAACAAATTTGTTGTCATTGAAGCTGTGGGCGAGGGTGTCCCAATATCCTTCTCCAACCACTTTATGGCTGGGGCAAGCTCGCTCGCAGAAGTACCAAATCTGAGTGACGAGGAGAGAATCGTTGCTGCTACCTTTATGGACCAAGGGTGGAGTTACAACAATTGTCGCCTTAGTGTTGCCACTTATATAAGGAAGATCGTAAGTAACCTTTACACTAAACTCACTTATCTTGTTATCTTACATTCCTTTCTTTGCCTCTTTCTAGACTAACAATCTTGCTGTGTACAGTGACCCTAAAGGGTAATGAGCCCTATGAAAAATATGATATCCTGAAGGGAGTGGAGCCCTTTGCAGTGGACTTGGATCAGGAGCTCCCCATAATGGATAATGTAACTGGATCAATAAGACCTCACTCAGAGGAGGAAAGGGAGATTCTGAATGCGACATAGGAGAAAGGCCCTACTTGGCGCCGAGGCAAGAATAAGTCTTGCTAAAAAACCCCTATTGCTCTAATTCTTGCGAGGCAGGACAAGGGTAAAAAGAAGGCCCTCGCTGCTTCCACATTCCTCGTTCAACCCCCTCCAGCTCCTCGATGTCAAGGGCTAGTAATCCAAGAATTTGGTGAGCATTTCCTTTACTATAAGAGCTTGGAAAGTTAAGAGGCTCCTCCTATGCAAAGGAGAAAGGGAAGGGTTCAACCCTTACAGGTGGTTTTTCCAACTACTCTGCCCTTTAGGGTAGACTTATTGTCCTTTTTTCTTACAGTGAAAAGTAAGTCCTTGTGCCTTGACTTTTCTTGCTCTTGTGTTTTCTCTTGTTTACTCCCCTTTTTTTTTTTTTTTTACTAACCTTTATTTTTCCAAGCACCACCTTTTCTGACATTCCTCAGCCATCAACTGTCATTATTGTTGGGTCAATAGACCAACCTACCCCTACAAGTCCTCCTCACCCAACTACTATAACTGTAGATGACATTTTGGACCGCATAAGGGGGACACAAAAATGAACTCCTTCACCCATTGTCGGGCCTCCAGCAAAGAGGCCAATAACTAAAAAGATCAAAGTTCCAATTGTTGAGACAATTGGATATGAAAAGTTTAGAGACGAGAATAGAATCATAGCTCAACCCCTCAAATGCAGAGGATGTTTCTTATAGGGGTTAGGGTTCCTCCAACTGATAAAGCAGACCCTTCTTTGGCAGCAGTAATGGATGAGCCGAGGTAGGTATTCCTCTATGGCAAGGATGATGATGCAGATCAGGATCCTTTCTCCAGGCTACTAGGCCATGTAGGTCTTGGTCCTCTCATTCCCCAACCTACTACTCTAGTGGAGCACAGCTGCCCTAAGCTAAGATCTGATATTTTCACTGAAGAGGGGCGGCGAATTACTGAAGCCTTGCAGATCATCTCAGAGCTTAACCGCAACCAAGACCTTGCTTAGTGGACTTACAATGTTGCCTATGCTTTGACCAGTTTGTCGGAGGTGACCAAGACTTATGCAGTTTCTTTTGAGGAGTTGCTTTCTCGCGTGATGCATCACATTCACACTTCCTACCTTTTCTTTTATTACTGCATATTCGGCGATCTCACATGATGAGTTCAACTTTTTGCAAGGTACAAGAGAGCTGTTCTAGGTGTATAGCTGGCTGATCTCTGCAAACCAGTATTACATTGATGCTCGCGAGGCAGGTCTTCATTATGAAGATTTGGCGAAGAAGCAGGAAAAGGAGATTCGAGAGCTTCGCCAGCAGGTCAAGATAAATGAGTGTCACGACCCAACCTGGGAGCCGCTACGGTCCTAGGGTACGGGTATTGCCTAAGCTACCAGTACCAAAAAGAACCCAACTATCTGTATAAAATGGCAAGCAATTCATATGATCAACTCAAGTATAGCTTAATATTTTTACTCAAATTTCGACAGCATCTCCCCTAATATATGACTATACCCTGCTGTAGAAAAAGCAAATAACACTTCCAATATAACTTTATCATCAACATCCACTCAACCTCCAATATCAACTCAACATATATATAAATATCAAACCATACACATCCATAGCATAGTTTATATACAAAACTAAAAGAAATACAAGCACACACATATATGCCTCTACTTAGGTTACAGTACCATGAAATCTCTAATACTGTACAAATATTTACATATACTGTTTAAGACCCGAGTATTACATGATACAAGTAGCACAATTCCAAGGCGAGGATAGAAAGTACCAATGGAATTTGAGTCTCACTGTGGTCCTGAAAAACAATGACAACTACAGGGGTGAGTATAAAAATACTCAATGAGTCTATATATATATATATAAATGCAGTAAATATTCATAATACCATGATCGCTCATAAATAACCTGTAGAAATAATATAAGATGACAAATATAGGGTGAATCAAGTTTCCATATGAATATCCAGTATATGAGTTAACTCTCATATGTTATAACAAGATTGGGTCCAATGAAAAGTGCAATCGCACTGTAATAGCACAATCGTGCATAATCCAATGTATGTAAGGGATATCACTCCTTACGGCTAGAGAATATGACACCCCTACCTAGTAAGGGTCCAATGAATACTAGTGTGCACACGGTCGATGGAATTACCCGCTACACCATCGAGGTAGCCCTGTTATAATACCATAGGGTGTGTCTTCATATAACAATAAAAATAAAATAGATATAACTCATGTAGGGGTGGAACAATCCAATATATATCCATAATGAATAATAGCACAAGTTTAAGTCAAGTGGTAAAAATAGCTGGCGGGGCCCAATTGTGCTGCCGCAATTGGTACTCATCATTACGAGTCCGTTTTGGGATTTTTGAGTAGTTTCTGGTTAACTATACTATCAATGGATTCAAGTGAACCATGAGGTACCATTTTAAAGCTTAAGGAAAAACTAAAAGATTGGACCAAGTGGGGGTTCAATTGGAATTTTAGATTTCATTTTATAGCCAGACAAAATTTAGGTCAATTTAGGTCGTTTCGGTAGGCTTATTTACGGGTCAAAATGCACTGTAAGTACTGTAAAATAGCAAGTAGTGGTTTATTATTCCAATTGACATTTCATATGATATATGATGCAAATCATGCATGATTATACATATAAACTCACCTTTTACGCAAAAAGTTTACTTTATCCCCCAAAACACCACTCGAAGACCCTAAGTGGCCCGCTGCTTTACACTCCCAGCTGGAGTATCCAACGGTTCACCTATTTCCAAATATAATACTCTAGTAAGACGTGAAAATATTACAAAACACATTATTCACATCAAAAGACATCAAGCATACACAAAATATACCATAGACATCACATTACACAATTAACACTTTTTCCAATCCTTTATGTATCAAATACATTCCTATCACCACATTTGACTTACATTTCATATATTCATCACTATTATATCAAGTTAAGAACTTATATACACTTAGTTTAATATTCTATATCAAACATACACCTAATTACAAGTTTATCTTCCAAGTACTTATATTAAACATCACTTTCATATCTAAACTCATACATTTGCATTACATACACCATTAATCCATATGCAAACCCTTCCTTCCCAATTGCTTCAACCTAACTCATTCAATCTATAAACTCAATATGGTTCAGCCTAAATGGAAGTTCCTCCATTTCTTCATTTTTCAACACCAATCATTCAAACAACATAAATATACATCACATGCATAACATTCAAGCATTCAAACCTATTAAACACCAAAGTACCATTTCATTTTTGAACACTACATATTTCGGCCAAACAAGAATTTCCACCAAATGGATTTATTTCCATCAAATGGCTACTAATTCATCACAAACACATCAAATACATCACATTTAAACCAAAACTCCATCAAAATAACACATTTGAATCTTACCTTTTCCAAGTTAGGGTTTCCTTCCAACTTTTGAGTTTTCTTTCAACCTAAACACATATTTGATACTAATTACTATCAAGGAATATCTTAAGACCAAAATTAAATCAAAAGAATGGTAAAATCACTTACTTCTTCAATATTTCTTTGAAATCTTTCAAGCTTTGATTTATCACTTTTTCTTGATTTTTCTTTGATTCTAAGGTTATAATTGTGTTTAGAATGATAGAATTAACTAGTTTGAATCAAGAAATGAAAGAAAATAACTTGGTATGACAAAGATCAAAGGTGGTCGAACCAAGCTTAATAAAGAAAGAGAAAACTTGTATGGAAAATGGCTAAGGAAGAAGAAGAGGTGGGAAAAATCAAGCTAAATATCATGTTTATGATCCTATACATTAATCTTATAGTAAAAATTATGCAACCTAACTTACTAACCATTCAATTCTTGATCTTTTCATCCAATGGTTTGATTTAGGTTAACTTAAAATGGTTACCATATACTTGCATACACCATATAAGTCCATGTAACTTAGGAAAAGACTATACTACCCCTAGTTCGAATTGGATCCTTATCCAATTAACTTTTTCCGGAATTATTTTCTACTGGCTTTAATCTTTCAACAATAATTCATATGAACATTATACCTCTATTTTTATGTCCTAATATTCTCTTTTACTATCAAATATAATGTTAATTTTCACTAAAACTCAAAGGGTGTGAAATGACCATTTGCCCCTAGTTCACCAAAAACTCAATTTTACCCGATTGCTTCCTAACAGCCTTTAAATCTCCTCCATTCATACAAACACATCATATAACATGCATACATGTCAAATTCAAGCATAAATATATAATAAATTACAACATTCAAGTCAAGTCAAAATGCTCAAGTTTGCCCTTTGTGGTTCAGGCTCTAGGTTTTGACTAAGGTGTTACAATGAGGATCTGACTAAGAAACATGAGGAGGCAGAGGCACAAATATTAAGCACACAGAGGAGCTAAATGTTGAGTTGGAGAAGTCAAAATCCATGGAGGAAGCCTTCAACGCCATGGAGATCGAGCTTAATCAATCTAAGGCATAATTGGAGATGAGGGATAAGGCAAATGCAAACCTTCGTTCTTCTCTTCTTGCATCAACAAATGAAAGATCATGCTCGAAAAGGCTGTTAGAAAGTCAAGGCCAAAACTTTGCCCAGGAGAGGGAGGCCTTGGAGAAAAAGATAGCTCAGATTCTGCAGGAAAAGAGCCAAGTTAATGTAGCTGCCAAGGAGGTTATCTCCAACTACATGGATTCTGATAGGTTCCATCACCTAGTAGCAGAGTCTGCTCTTGGAATTGTCATTGCTTTTTATAATGAAGCTCTTGACAAGACAACGGAGATCCATCCAAACATCCTTCTTCTCCTGGAGAAAAAGGTAGTAAATATTTCTAACACTCCTTTCTCTCCCCCTTTTGTCGAATAAACTCCTATAGAAATTATTGATGATATTGAAGATAAGTTAACTTGGTATGATAAGATTGTGGCTTCTTCTTTAGCCCATCCAAGGGTGGAGGTTCCTCAGACAGTGAACATAGAGACTAATGTTGATCTTGTCACCAAGGTTCCTCTAGCTGAGTGCCTCTGATCTTCCTATCAAACTACCCACTCTGAATCCTCCTACTGAACTGCCTGTTTTTGATCCTTCTGCTGAGATTCCTGCCCCTAATTTTCCAAATGAATTGCTTATTGTTGATCCTCCAGTTGAAGTTATTGAAATTGCTGAACTTTAAACTAAAGATCTGCCTCCCAATCTACCATGATTTTTTCTTTCTATATTTTGTACTAAACAATTTGATATCAATAAAGTTGAATTTTTCCATCCATCTTGATTTTCTTATACTGTTCTTTTTAACATTGACTTTAAAAAAAAAATTTAACGTTTTAGTTAAAAAAATGTATTTATTTAAATAAAGCCTGGCTTTTATTTAACCTTTTTATTTCAAAAGTAGATAATGCCTTACTTCACTTAAGGACTTTAGAAAAATTTTATCACTTAAACTCATTATACTTGACAAAGCTATAAGTAATGTTAATACTTTAGAAAATTTGTTAAGGATTTAATTTTTTTAATAGTTATACTACGAAGCTATGCTAGCATGCTCACTTAAATGTATTAAATCATTTTCTATTTTGCCTTGGCAAAATTTTTTGCCCTTAGAAATTATATTTCATAGTTTGCTGCCTAGTCGTGCTAGTTCTTTTTCTGCCTTGCAATGGCAAGGTCTTTCCTCACTTAGAAGTTATGCCTCGCGGTCTTTGGCCTAGCCTCACTTGTTCTTTTTTCATTTAGGAATTATGTCTTGCAGTCTTTTGCCTAGCCATACTAGGTCTTTATCTTCGGCTATAGTGGGCCTTAAGACCTTGCGAATTTTCGCCTAGACATACTAGGCCTTTGCCTTTGGCTACAATAGGCCTCCAGACCTCATGGATTTTTGCCTAGCCGTACTAGGTCTTTGCCTTTGGCTATAGTGGGCCTCATGACCTTATGGATTTTTGTCTAGTCGTACTAGGTCTTTACCTGCAGCTACAGTGGGCCTCAAGACTTTGTGGATTTTTGCCTGCCTATAGTGGTTTGGAAGCTTGATCTTTATTTCTTTCCTCAATTGAATTCAATGGTTCAGCTGGGAATTAATAAATTCTTCTATAACACTTGAGATGAGGAAATACTTTGAATTTTATTGATAATTTCATTGATAGTATAATTTAAGGTATTATACATTCCAAGTGTGAGGTATTTCCTTCCTGTCAAGTGTAGACATTTTGTATGTGACAGGTTTAATTACTTGTTCAACCAAAAAAGGACCTTCCCATATTGGGATGAGCTTGCATGTCCCTTTACTCCTTTGGACCGTCGCTTATACAATGAATGACTCCTATTGAGCCATCATTCATTTTTTTTTCCCTTTTGTCTCTGCTACCCTCACATTATTGTCTGACTTCCTGAAGTTTTCCCTTCACAAACCTCTTGAGATGTCCCTGGCTAATAAGCCTATCGATTTCCTCCAAGAGTTGTATGTACTTGTTTGTATCATGACTATGAGAATAATGAAAATGACAATATCTATCTCTTCTTAGTTGATTGGAAGTTGCTTTTATTGGCGGGGCCTATTCCATATCTCTTCATTTTTATAGGCCATATATACCTCCAAGAGGGTAGCTATTAATGGAGTGTATTGACGACCCTCATCTCTTTCAGCTAATAGTGAGAGGGCCATATATGTTTTCTTCCTATCTTTCCTCTCTTTTCTCTTCTCTTTTCTTTTTCCTATTCCTCCTACTACTTTTACCCTCCTTCTCGTCATCTTTGTATGATTCTTCCTATCTACCGAGTCAGCTTTGCTCTCCTGCTTTCTCTTATTGGAGAACTAACTTAGGTCTATTGCATCGTCCTACTTATTGAACTCTTGTGCAAGGACTAATGCATCTTCCATTATGCTGGGCACATGGCAACACAAGGCTTTAAAGTAATCCCTATGTGTGTTGCCATTCTAGAGTGCCTCTACTGCTTGAGCCTGCTAAAGATGTATGATCTTCAATGCTTCCTTATTAAACTCGGCAATATAGTCCCTCAAGGACTAACCCTTTATCTACGTAACTACCTCCAAGAAACAAGTATTTCTTTCCACTGGTATGCTTACAGCAAATCTATTAGTGAATAATTATGCTAGCTGGGGAAAAGTTCTGATACTCCCTTTGATAATCCATCAAACCATAGGGTGGCCCATTCTTTTAAGATTCCTCAGAAAGCTTGACACAAAGCTTCATCATCCATGGTCTGCAACTCCATAGCATGTTTATAGACGAGTATATACATCCTTGGATCTCCCAAGCCACTATACTTCTCTATTACTAATGGTTTGAACTTTGAGGGTATCATGTATTCCTGGATCCTTCTAACAAATGGAGATTTCATGTTCAGGAGCGAGCTATTGCTTTTCTTTTCTTTGCCCTTACCTATTTGACCAAAAAATATTTTATCTTTTCCTCCAGGTCAATAGGTTCATTTCCCCTCGACGCTTCTTTATTAAGCGAAGTCTCCTCATTAGAATGATTTGACCACAAGTCTCCTTTCCTCGCTTACTCTCTCTTCCTTGAACCATAGCCAGACTCTCCAACCTTATCCAACTTTCTTTCCCTACTCCTGAAATCAGTCTCGCTTTGTTGAGTGGTATCAAATAAGGGTTCTAAATTTTTTCCTCGGATTGGACTTTTATGGGGGTATTGGTTTGTCTTCAAGGTATGGGCTCCTTCTCGCCAGTGGGCCCTCTCTGCAAGGCATCCTCTATTCTTCCTCTACTCACAGATATTTCTCTCTCATCCCCTCGTCACAACCTGTCCGAGCATCCCAATAGCATTTTCTCCCAGATTTAAATTTCATGGGCTACCTGTCCTAAATAAAAGCCTTTTTAAAGACTCCCTTATACGAGCATTTATATGGAGCTCTGTAGCAATTGTAGGGGGTTTTTGGAACTAATTTCCAGGTGGGGGTATAGATTGGTTTCTATTGGTGGGACTTTGGTCTAAATGGGTATGTGTCTCATCATTTTGGTTCAAATTTAAGGTAGAGGGTAGGTGAGCTGGTGTTTTAGATATTTTTTGGGGTGTAGTTTATATCTCAGATCCTTGAGCAAATTATTTGGTAGAAAGGACTATAAATGCTATAATCCTCAAAGAGAGAAGAGAGTATTTAAGAGACCATTTTGCAATTAATTTTTCATAAAAAGTAAATAATTGTTCCCACAGACGGCGCCAATTTGATGAGCCTAGTAACTCTTCAAATGATTAAGGCATTTTGAATGTGATCGAGTGATTATGATAGGTGATTTGGGCTTTAATGAACTTGAGAACACATCGACTTTGCAATAACCCTCCGATGTTTAAGTTAGCTAGAGATATTGATTTGTGATAAACGAGCTTCAATGGGCTTGGAGGGACAAAGAGAATTATCAGAGAGTTGAGAGTCCAAGACCTCTATTAATGGAGTTTACCTCTATTTATATGACTGGGTGTTATGCTGATGACGTGGCAAAAAGGCTACGTGTCACGTCCCTATTTTCTTCTGATATTGGAAGGTGGCTCTGCCAGCGTGTCATGTGCTACCTCACCTATTTGTGTGAGAAGTTATTTGATATGCCTGCTCCACACCGCTCCATGCAAGATATCCTGTGTGGCCAATGATGGCTTGTGTATCAGGTTGAGACTACAACACTGTCCCAAAGTGAGGTTAGGTGTCAGGTGCATTTAATGAAGAGAGAGGTGATAGATAGTCTGGCATCCTTTGCTCGCTCTGAGCCTTGTGCCGAGCCCACAAAGGGGTGAACACGTCTACTTTATCTAGGCGAGCATATTTCCTTACTTTTTGGGGAATTGTCGAGTCAAGTAAGGCGAGAATGCTATTAATCCAAGATGGGCTTCTAATAAGGCGATGATACCTTGCTTAGTCCCAGGCTTCTTTAATGGGCCCGTCTTGTGATGGGCCATATACATTGTCTTGGGCCTAACCTTTGGGCCTGACTTAATTTTTCATCACCTTTAAATCCGAGTTAGGTTGGGTTGGAGAAAAACTTATCCAACTCGACCTGTAAACAGTCCTACTCATTATGAATACATTATGCCTGTTACACATAAAAACTCAATTTGCAGAATTCATACATAGTGACAGTTTCAAGTCCGTTACAATAGATAATGCTCATTACAAGTGTTCAACATCATTATAAGTTGATCAAGTCTGTTACAAGACATAATGTAACTCTCGTCATGAAATATAATGCCCGTTATGCACAATACGATCAATTTAAAGAATCAACACATAGAGATCTTTCAAGACCATTACAGAATGTCAAGTCCGTTATAAGAATGACATAATGCCTATTACAGATTGTTAACACCCGTTACCAATTATTGGACTATCACATCATACGAATTTGTATAAATTTATAGTTGTTGGAGCACATATTTAAAGTCTTTGCATTTAATATAACCATAACGATCAAATTTACTCATCAAGAGTTGGAGGTTATAAATAATTGAAGTTTTGAAGATAAATCAATTTTGAAAAGTTCATTCAAGTCAAACTAAAACTTTCTTGTGTTATAATTATTTTATTATTCTTTTGAACACTTTATTCATAAATTTCATCTGTTTGGTATTTAAATTAAAATAACTTATATTAAAGTCTTAGAGAGACTTATGTATCTATAACTTTTATTTTTTGAGTTGTGATTTAGGTGATATCTCATTGTAAAATAATGAAATTTTGGATAAACTATTTGTAAGAATGGGATTGTAAACTTGTGAATAGTTGAATCACATTATTGATATGATATTGAAAAAAATAGATATAGGACGGAGGATTGTGCTCTGAATCACTAGAAATTAATTACTTTTTCTTTTTCTATCTCTTTGATCGTTTTAGTTATTAATTTTGTTATTAAAATTACATTCTTTTTTTTATTAGAATTATTTAAATTTTTATTTATCTTTTTTTTTTTAAGTATTATTACAGTGAGATAACAATCAATAAATTAATAATTTATTTATTACTTAAAATATTATTATATTAATTTATCAAAATTATTAATTTAATAATATTTTAAATAATTTAATAATATTTTAAATCAAATCAGATCAGAATATAAAAAATAATATATAATAAAAAAGTTATTAATTTATAAACTATTAATTTGTAGATGTGATACTGTAAGAAGTTTTGATGTAGAAAGCCTTAAAAAATATTCCACAACTTATATCATGGCTAATTTATAGAGAGACGCGGCGGGCAGCAATAATAAAGAGCGTGCTATTCACGCTGGCGCGTAGAAATTCCTTTGAAAGTAGAAACTTAAACGCGTGGATTTCCGCTATATTGACCAGTCGAAGACTTAAACGTTTTAACGATGATGAAATTCCGCCTGGCCATCTACATTCTATGCTTTATAAATGCTTATTAAAATTAATCCAGAAAATTTGCAGATTACAAAATTCACAGCCAGAAAAACCCACTCAATTTATTATTATTCCTAAAACAAAATAATATATTCAAGAAGAATAATATAATAAAGGAAGACTTTTGTTTGTATAAATTGACTCTGATGTATCAATATTCAAATCAGCTATCTTCATCTTCTCCTTACCCATCTTCTACCATGTCTATCTCTGGTATACAAGGCCAGCTTCTTGAAGTTACCGGTATTTTTTTTTTCTTTAAATTTATCATCTTTGGGTTGATATTAACATACCCTTTTAACTGTTTTGTTTATTATTGTTTATTTTTATTTTTCTTGGATTGGTTATTGCATATATTGTATTGGGTATTCTTTTAATTTTGTTTTTGGATTCAGTTGTTGGGTGTAACAAATTGAAAGATACAGAATGGATTTCTAGACAAGATCCTTACGTTATTATCGAATATGGTAGCAATAAGTCCCGCACAAGAACCTCTACAGGTATATTTTAACTTTCTAGATCTGAAATTAAAGCTCTTTTTTGTTTTCTGAAAGTTTGATTTTGATTTTTTTTAAGGTTTAGTCAAACTTGATATTGATATATAATCTTTTTGATTATGTTTTCATTTATCATTTTCTTTTTCAGATGGTGGTAAAAATCCTATATTCCAAAAAGTTTGATTTTGATTTTTTTTTTAAGGTTTAGTCAAACTTGATATTGATATATAATATTTTTTATCATGTTTTCATTTATCATTTTCTTTTTTCAGACGGTGGTAAAAATCCTACATTCCAAGAAAAGTTCGTATTTACTCTTATTGAAGGGTTAAGAGAGCTAAATGTTGTGGTTTGGAACAGCAATACCGTAACATATGATGATTTCATTGGCAGTGGAAAGTAATTAATCTCCACCCCTTTTGTATAATTTCATTTTTTTAATACTCATTTACCTCTTTTATTAGTGTTTCTTATTTTTTTTTTTTTGTTGCATTGTTGTGAATAGGATTCAATTACAGAAGGTTTTATCAGAGGGCTATGATGATAGAACTTGGCCTCTTCAAACTAAAACTGGCAGGTAATGACAAATGCAATTTACCTCCTTTAAGCTGCAAATGAGTAATTTGAGCGTGGTGTTGGAACTTGGAAGGTTATTGATTGTTTATCTGTGAAGAAACTTGAAATTTTTAGCATATAGTTGTGTTTCTCACATTTTAATAAAGTATTTTGGTGTCACATTCTCTACTTGAGTTGGAGAGACAACCCCCTTTAAAACAATGGAGGAGGAATTCACGGCTTTAAGATATGAAATAGATTTCAATTTGGTACTATTAGAATATCATTTTTGTGGTTACATTTGGATTAGAATATCAAATTAATGGTTACATATAAAAAGGTTTGTGCGTGGATATACTGCTAATTAGTTTTTTTTTTTTCTGGCCCCATTCTCCTTGATGTGGACATTCAATTTTGGATGTTTTTAGGTTTCTGCCATTTCATATTTCTGTTCAAGCACTAATTCTTTTAAAACAGACTCCATTGTGCTTTGCTTTGTCTTACCATACTATATACATCTACGTTTTTGAGGAAAGTATATAAGGTCTATGCTCAACATTTGTATAGCGTCTCTGCTCTAGGTTTTTGTTATCATGAGAAAACAAAGTTTGAACCTGGCAAGCATGTAATTGAATTGGATGTGTATGATTTGGGATTTGGGGCTATTTCTTTTCAAGCTTTGTTAGATTATGTACAACTCCTGGAATTTGAAGAATGAAAGTTGTAGGACCGTGGAGATACTAGATTATTCAAGTTCTTTTCATGTCAGCTACAGTATTGATATATTTAATCATACGCTACAGCTCTTCAAACTTGAAGCTTTTGTGATTTTCACCTTTTTTCCCAAGTTTTTCTTGAAATTTTAGAACAGAAATATAAATATTTAGAGAATTAATATATTAGTTTTGGTTGGCATGCTAAGTTGTTTATATCTTAAGCTGTATTTTAATCTTCCATTGATCTATGTTTTTCTGGTTGAATCATTGTCATATTGTGCTAACTGCCAAAGACTCGAGCTATGTTTGGAATTGAATAAACCAGTAATTCATTTCACATGTAAATGAATTCTATATGAACTCAATTTCAAATGAATTTTTATCTTTGGTACACTGTTAGATCTAAAATTTTAATCTTTTACAGAAGCAAATTCAATAGAAATAAAATAAATACACCCAAAACAATGCCCAGTATATATTCCTTTTTAATCCTACTTTGATATCTATTTTAAAACTGTACCTAGTTATTAATGCAATAGACATGATAAGAGAAAATAATTAACTGGACCATCCTCGAGATTGTCAATAGTGCACCATTTTGGGCTAGAAGGACATTGATGAATCATATGTACTGTTAAGTACCTTAAATTTCACAATAAAAAAATAAGTACCTTAAATTTCATATAATTCCTCCAAACTGTATTCCTTTCCTCAAATCAGTGAATGAAGTTCTAATCTATCTTATTCCACATAACAAATATAGTATGGCAGCACACTAATTTGATCTTACTCCTCTATGATATGATATATGATATATTTACATTTTACATAGATTCTTAACTATTTGTTGCAAAAAAAAATCTTATGATGCATCTCGTCTAAAATATCTTTTTATAAACTGCAGATATGCTGGAGAGGTGAAGCTCATATTGCATTATTCAAATGCCAATGTAAGCAATCTCTGCAATCTTTTTATAATTGGATATTGCAATGTGATATATAAATGCATCGAGAAATTTTGGTTTGTGTAAACTGAATTGCTCCATTTGCTTAATTGCAGAAACCAGCAACAAGCTTTGCTCCTTCAGCTCCACTATATGCCGCACCTGTTTCTCTTATCTCACCATATTCTATGCCACCTCCAGCATCTGGAGCTCCTTATCCACCACCTCCAGCATCTGGAGCTGCTTACGCGCCACCTCCAGCATCTGGAGCTCCTTACGCGCCACCAAGTACAGCATACACAACTTCATCTCCTTATCCTTCATACCCACCCAATCCAGCATACCCTTCATCTGCATACCCTCCTCCACCAACTGCTTATCCCCCTCAACCATACCCATCACCTTCAGCTTACCCTCCAGCACCATATCCACCACCTCCACATGCTTCACCCTATTATCCTCCAGGTGAGTTAATATTTCATGCTTTTTTCATTTGCTGATGCTAACTTTCATCTCAGCATTAATGTTAAAATGATCTCTGTTCAGGTCCTTTTCCTGGACCCTATCCTCCACCGCCATACTAAGAAGCTCCAACAGGTCCAAATGAAGATGTAACATGTGGAATTTACTTACTACCATGTATAGACTACTAAAATTTAGTCTTGGTAGTGATACTTTCCCAAGGGCGCCTATGTGTAATAGTAAGGATGTCTAAAATCAGCAAAACGGCCTCTTTGCAATAGAAGGGGAAAGACTTCATTCAGTTGATCCTTTCCAGAACCTACAATGTGGAATGCCTCGTGTACTAGGATGCCCTTTTAGTTATACTCGTGCAACTCTTGAGAATGTCTTTTCTTTGACAATTGTCCAAAAAAATTATTCTGCGAGATTTGTATGTATTTTTTCAAGGTTATTAGTTTTGTTTGTTATTGATTTTTTTTTTCTTTGGTTATCAAGCTAATATTATCTTTCGTTTGTATTGATTGATTGAAAAAACACTGGTTACAATTGAGTGGTAAGATTACCCTTTGGTTACCAGAAAGCGACGGAGTTGGAATGGGAATGGGATGATTTCTGGTATTCTATTGGTGATACCATGTGGGGAATGAAAATCAGATGATAAAGGATTTTTTTTTTCGTCTTTTTTAATCTCTGCATTCGGTGTAGCCGGTAGTGAAATTCCTAGGAAGTAGAAATGAGGTTCCATTCCTGGTTTCGTATTTACTAGTTGATCACATATTGACCACCGTGCCTAGAGTTAAGTGTGTTTCGTTGCTGGCTTGAGACACTCATTTGGGCCTCTTCCTTTCCAGTATTCTCAGTTATAGATTCAGTTCATTTTGTTGACTGACAGCTCCCTATCATCGTTATACTGCTGAATTTTGCAGATTTACTAGGAGCCATCCAACGATAATTCCGTTGCTTCATTGTTTCTTAAGTCCTCTCCTGATCCTGTCTTTTTTTTTTCTTTCATTATATAGGTATTTCATTAAATGGCAAATTCCTAACTTCCAGTATTACAAGGCAAGCACTCAATCATTGAGCTACTAGCTCAATTGTGATCCTTAGAATCTATGTTTGAAAATACAGATGTCCAATGTGAAACTATTTTACAAGTGCTTACGAGTCTCCTTAGCAGCTTACCATCTCTTTGCATATTTGTTAGGATTTAGGAATGGAAGCAATTTCTACAATGGTGAACTGATAGGAGCACCAACAGAAAGTCCAATCGTGTGAGCTTATGAACAAGATTAAATTGTTTTCTTTCTAAGATGTGTCTTTACCCAACAGGTAAGAAATAAGCTTCAATGTTTAGTTAAATCGAGATGGTGAAATCAATGGGTGTAAAGGAGGGAACTCGCATTCTAGTCTCCTAGCTTCAGCTGCCAAAAGGGAAGAGATTTCTCCCTCCATGTAATTTCAGGTCTGCGAAATGTTATAAGCCATGAAGCCTAAGCACCTGTTTTGGAGTGGCGGACTGCTGCTAATCCCTCTCCTACTAACAATTAACAATCCTTTATTGTATATTGATCGCCAAAGAAGTTTTTCAGAGGCAATTTATCTGTTAAAAGTGTTCATATTTTTATCTGACGTACTCTGCATCCTTTAGTTACTTAATAAGCTTTCCAACCTCAATCTTATTAGCCAAAATAAAGCTAACAAGCATGCGTTTTTTGCATGATCAATAGGGAAATGTGTAGTGACTTCCTTTGAAGTTGAAGTTGCTTCAAGTGATTTGACACATTCAGTCATAGGGTGGCCAGGCCATAGCTAAAAGTGATTGCAATTTAAACCTTGATAAACTCCTACTCTCCAGAGAAATATTAAGGTAATCGAACATAAAAGTTATATTAATTAAAATATTTTAATACTTTTTAGTTTGCCTGTATAAGATGAGAATACTTTTAAAGTAAGATTTTTTTTTTTTTTTTATTTTGTCGTCTTATGCCTGTGCTAAATTTCCAAGACACGATTGCTATAGAAATCTTATTTTCCAATTAAGCAAATAGATGAGTAGTAATCCTCTTCACTTTCTACCTAGTTGCTCCTAGGTTTAAATCCACTAGAAAAGTTCTCTTCTCAAAGGAGGGTTGAACTAAGTAACCAAGTAGAACTGTGTAACCAAGTACGCTAGTTCCTGGGCTCAGCTAATGATCAATGCGATATCTGTAGAAAGGTTGGTATTGGATTTAACATTATGCAATGTGTTAGGGAAAATCAGAATTATAAACATTGTGAAGAAAAAAGAAAAATAATATAAATAATTCTACATGATTTGGTCTCCTAATATACCTAAATCAAGGGGCTCTCAAAAGAAAATATATTATATTAATACACTATAATTTTTAAACAGACGTATATTCAATAATCATAAATACATCCTACCTATACACTTTATAACTATTATAACTCTACCACAATATTGAGGAAAGTCAAAAAATATCTCTTATAATACTCTTATATAATATTATTCAATATCTCTTATAATACTCTTATATAATATTATTCATTATAAATCTTAATTTAATAAGTATTCTCAACCAAATATGAATAATATTAAAATATAAATTCTACTGCAAAAAAAAAACTTCATTCAATTGATGAATGAACCTCGTTAAATTGATGAATTTTTCTCATAAAAAAAATAAGAAATTGTCTTCTTTCAGTCATATTAGGATTATGATATTAGGATTTTGAATCATAATCCTAACAATCTCTACCTTTACTTAAAATCTCTCAATTATGTGAGATTCAACAATAGCAATAATCTCCACCTTAGTTCAAAATATTTCAATTTTCAAATCTTCAAAGTTTAAATCTCTATGATAGAGCTCCACCTCAATAAAAAATACTCATCATATCATATCAATTAAATAAATCATCATCATTATCTTCATCAATTTTCGACGTAATTTTTATCTTTTTTTATAATTTCTTCTAATTCTTTAATAACTTCCAATTAAAATATTTTCATACTTTATCATCATCTCAATTCATAAAAAAATCTCAACTTAAATATGATACCATTTATTAGGGAAAGTTAGAATAATAAATACAACGATAAGAAAAAAGAAAAATAACATAAATAATTTTAACGTGATCTAGTCTCTCAATAGATTAATAGATTTACGTCCACGATCTCTCGAAGAAAAATTTACTATATCAATATATTACAATTTTTAAACGGATAAAATTATCAATCATTTCATAATATCTTTAATAATCATAAAGTCATTCTACCCACACACTTTATGGTTACTATAACTCTACCACAATATTAAGCCAAAGTCAAAAAATATCTCCTATAATATTCATATTTATAATGTTACCCACTATAAATACTAACTCAATAAGAATTCTCATCCGAATAGAAATATTAAAATAAAAATTATACCCTACAGAAAAAATAATCTTTTATTCAATTAAATTTTTTTTATCACATATAAAATAAGAAAATATATTTTTTTCAAGTCCTATTAAGATTTTGAGTTATAATTCTAATGTTAAATCAAGACGACAATACCTTACCAACTACTTGGATTTGAAAGTTCACAAAAATAAAAATTACAATGTATAAGAATGTCCTTTCTTCAATTTAGAAAAAAGTATTAAATAGATCAAAGAGATTATTAAGAATTTAAAAATTAATGGATGCATGTTACATTTAGTCTGTTACTTTGTTTGCATGTGGAGAAAAAAGAAAATAATAATAAAGCATAAATTTGGTGGAATGTTAATAGATCTTTTGATGGGTCATGATGATATATAGTCATTTCTCTTATGATATAGAGGACCTGGAAACAGCCTTGCTAGAATTCAGAAACTTGTCTTTTTATATTGATTCTATTCTTTTATCCTTAGAGTAAAAATCTTCTTCAAGGGCACAAGCCTGTAGGATTATTCAATCCAACTGCTTCTCTTTTTAATCAGAAAATCCAAGCTAATCATAAGTGGAATTTGTATAGATTGCATTTTTGTTATGAGTTGTGACAGCTATTGGGAATGATTATTTAACAAAATTTTAGTGTTCAAATTCGGCTGAAAATAACCCTGAAACTCAAGAAAGGATATTGCCATAGAAAGTTGATATCGATGTGAATTTTAAAATGTAAAGAGTATGGAATTTTGAGATATTTGTATAAAATATTTATAGGTAATCCCACAAATGATTAATAATAAGAAATATAAATAGTTTATAATAAAGAGGGTAATCTAATCTAAATTGCTTATACCACTTTATATTTTAAAGTTTAATTTATTATAAGCTCAATACCTGAATAATATCGTATTAATTAATAATAAGAAATATAAATAACTTATAATAAGGAGGGTAACTCAATTTTAATGGCTTATACTACTTTTACTTGTAAAACTCAATTTCTTATAAGTTCAATACTTAATAATGATATTAATACTTTAATTTTACCTTGTAGGATCTAAATTTTTTGAAAATATATATAATATATTTTAACTGTACAAGACTTTTCACTTTGCGAGGGTAAAAAATTTCCAGTGTACGAGACTTTTCATTTTGCTAGGATCAAAAATTTTCAGTAGTTTTACACTTGCAATGCAGAAAGTTTCAGCATTGCAAACGTTAAAGATGTCTTATATATATTTCTTTTATTTGAATTTCAAATACTAAAAGAAATTTTTATGCATAATTTTATTTATTATATATGATATACGTTGGAAGGTAAAACTTTAGACAAGTTCACATGATATTAGATGGAAGGTGGATAAATTTTGAAGTTAAAAATGGAGAATAAGCTATATAAAGAAGGTAAAAAGCCAGTGTTTAACTTTAACTCTATTTTGATGTTTTGCTTTCTCTATTGAGTTTACAACTAATCATTTCTCACTTTGCATTGATGAGATATGCTAAGTAGAAGCACTTTGGTTCACAGATGCAAGCATGCTCATAAGAGATTCTGCTATGTTAATTGATTATATTATAGTATCTACACAACCTGCTGCAGTAATGGTCACACATGGATTACTCAATTGAAATCTTCCAAAATCATTACCTAAGAAGGTGAAAATGAACATTTGAAAATAATGGGTCAGAATATTTAAATCATACATTCAAATATGTTGAGATTACTTGAAACTCACTTAAACACTTATTAAATAGACTTAATAGATAAATCAATGTGTAAATTTATCTGTCAAGTCTATTTAATTCAAAAATAGGCCTATTTACTTGAAACTCACTTGAGCACAAATAACTGAAAAATAAAATCCAGTTAAAGTTTAATAATTTAATTTAATTTAAACGGGATTTCATTCAACGTGATTTGAATTTAATTTAATTTAAATACATTAAAAAATAAAAAAAATTCACACATGTTAAATAAATTTTTTTAAAGAAAAATTCAATATCATGAACAAACAAATTAATCTGAACTTAATTTTATATCTTTTATATAATGTATTACAATAAATATTTTGACTTGAATAACAATGGAATGTCACATTCACAAATCATAGTATATCTAGCAATAGCATGTTTTTTCATGCATAAATTTGAAACCACTTTTAGTGGTTGCCATGTGAGGCCAGTTTTGTGAATGAGTCAAAGATAGCAAGCTAATTAATATATATAAGTTTCGATATGAGTGTCCATATTTTTTTCTTGGGTCAAAGGGAATGTGAAGTATCATTGGTGAGTTTGAAAGAGAAATTTGGTTATAGTGGATGACAATCTTACTAACCCAATTCTCATCAAGTGCTTCATGTTTTAAATCATCATAAAGTAGCCATAGTGAACGAAACACAATCAAACATCATCCACATTTTTTAAAAGTTCATGAAGGATTGTGCTTGAAAAGCATTGCACCTTTGTTACATGTTTCAAAGTTAAAGACTAATAAGAGATATTTCATTTTTTTAATAAAGTTGATGATTAGGTAACAACTACTGGTAATGGATGATTAGACTTGACCTTTATGGATGGTCTGATCATTATGATGTAGAGGGTGATCATAATTGTATAAGAGGTGGGTTGAGAGGCCAGTAATTTAGCATTTGATTGTCAATTTCATAAGTTAAAGATATAACTAGTGCTGGTAACTGCCTCGGGTTTATTCAGGTTCAGGTCGAATTATTTTGCATCAGAATCACTTATAATTATATTTTCTAAAATTAATTTATATCAATATCGAGTCAATAATTAGATTAATTCATAAAAAAATTTCTAATGAATTTTACCTTTTAGAAGTAAAAAATCATTTTAAATAAATTTTAATAGGTATAATTTTCCAAAAATAAATACAAATATAAAATAAATAAATAAATAATACCAAATTAAGTAAGATAACCATTAAAAAATTAAAATCTATATAAATAAAATAAATTACTTTTTAGTTTTTTTATATACTCGTATATACTACAAACGTTTGTCACATATCTAGTAACTTATTATATAAATAATTAAAATTACTAACACAATTTCTCAAAAAAGTTCATCCCAACTAATGAAAATATAATATAATTGCAAATATTTTAAATAATAAAATTCTAATAAAAAAGACAAAAACAAACTAATTGCAAATAATTCATTTTCATACCTTTTACCTCTTAAGCAATGTTAATATATATTTTTATGTGTTATCAATTAAACTATATATTAGCAACATTTCATATATTAATTATTGTTCATTTTATTTGAAATATTTTATATTTAATATAAGACTTTCAGTTTAAATCCCATTAGAGTAAAAAAAAAAAACATAAAGAGTTTAATTTTGTTTAATATCATAACATTTTCTTTTTATTAGAAAATAACACTTTAAAATTGGTCATTTTTTGTATTTTTATTAATTAATTTTGAATCAAACAGATTGAGTTAAATGGATCGCATGGGAGTCAAGTCATCGATCCAAATAAGTGGACCCATAAGATCGAATAATTCTATTTTTGAGCCATTTTGAATTTTAAATAAATGAGAAAAGGTTGGAGTTGAATTTTGGCTTTTGATAACATATTCAAAATTCTAACAAACTTGTTTTTTAAAAACATTTCCAAACATAAATGATAAATATAAAGGAGTTTTGAATTAAAGGCTTAATACAACAATGTAAACATCATTATGTTTGTTGTTAATATTAGCATCATCACCAGAATCGTGAGATTTGTTTCTCACATCCACTCCTACTACTTTTTCTAGGATTTTAGAGATAATTTTTTTTTAATTTATTATTTGATCGATTGTATAATCACAATTGCAAATATTATTTTTAGCATCAAATCTAATGAAAAGTTATCTCATATCAAATAAATAGAAAATAATTAAGGAACTTATATATGAGTCGGTATTGAATCTTACACAAATTAATTAATCTTGTGTTAATTAATTTCAATATTTTTTTACTTATAAATACATATATGTATGAATCTATAGATTTTAATATAATATTAATTATCTATGTTCAAATTTCGTTGTTAAATAGTTAATGATGCCAATCAGGATTAAAATTAAAAAAGAAATGTTAACATGATTTATTTATAAACAAATATCAATTGACCTGTTATTGTTGGTCCATCCATGAATTACTCACCACTACCATTAATATCTCATATTAAATAGGAAAATAAACAGTTGTTGATCTTCCAGACTATAGTGCAATCCAAGTAAGAATACTATAACCATGAATATATTTAAAGTTCAAGTACTAAAATGAATTGTTACTTACTCTTGAAAATATCTAACAAGTAACTTAAAGACAATATCCTCAAAAAATGAGCAATTTTCATGCATAAAAAATATATTTTATTGTCATATGGAGTCAGGTTTTCCATTGCCCTCTAGTAGTGGATCCAAATGCAACCTAACAAAAAAATTATTTCCAAGATTACCAACTTCCTCTAAAGAATTCTTGGTGTTTTGGAAGTTGTTTTCTGTCTACACATGTGAAGGAGAATTTTTGGAAGTTTCTTTGTATTACTTTCCTCTAGTCAATAGGCCCTTCTGTCCAATACAATTTTTCACAATTTCACATGTGTTAGGTACATAATAAATTATATTTTATTATTAATCCCATTGAATTCTATTTTTTAAAAATTTTTTTCTCATAATTTATGCCTACTAATGAATATTTTGAGCAGAGCATATAAACAATTATAGTTTTCTATATTAGAAAATTATGTGTTTCTAGTTAAAAAAAAAAAAAAAAAAAAAAAAAAGGGATTCACTTTGCTAGAGACTTTAGTAGAGACATACATTGAATGACAAGAACTGATTTTACATATATTAATATCAAAATTGTTGATGCACATGGTCCTTAATTATAATTCTTGAAAATAATAATAATAATTATAAGTAATATAGTCAAAGACATTAGCTACAGCTTTCTGTTCTTTTACCATAAAAGTATTGATTCTCAAAGTGATTATTATTTCTACATAGGATTGAGGATGAATAATTTAATGGAAATAATAAATTGAATATTTAAGTATTTATGTGAGTTGTTTAAAAAAAAAAAAAAAGTATTTATGCAAGTTTATTGTGAGTGAAAATGCTAAGTTTAATAGATAAGTTTAGTTTGAATCATGCATACTTCTACAATTATTATATCATACATAAGAAAAATCTTAGCAATTTTATCCTAAAATTAAATTAAAAATATTTATAACTATAATTTCATATTAATTTGAAGAATAAGTGTACAAATTTATCCTGAAACTTATTATATAATGTTATTTCTTTAATCTTTAAATTTTAATAAAAATTAATTAAATTCTTAAATTTGTGAATTAGGTAAATTATTAACAATCCAATCAATGAATTAGTTGATCATAATTGAAAAATTAAGCAGTTCAATTAATTTCAATTTAAATTTAAATATTAAATTGATAATATGATATAATAATTTTACGTATTAATTTGATTTTTTAGCTTTTTAATTAATAATTTTTATTTATAATTATAATTTATGGTAGAATTGCACTAGATTTTCAAATTGAGTAGAATGGAAAAAAAAAATACAATTGCAAATATGCATAAAATTTAGGTTAACTTTATGTACTAGCACAAATGCTAATGGCCAATATAATACTTCCATAATAAATAATTAAAATGGAATACAAAATGATAATATTAATACATGCCAATAGCAATATTAAGTCCAATAGTATAGAATTTGAAAAAAAAATGCATATCAGCCAACTTATAGGGCAGCTCCAACAAAACTTAATAGAAAGTTAGAAACTATATAAAAAAGATAGAAACTCTTGACAAATGTCTTTAAAGAATAAAATGCAGATAGAAACTCTTGGCAAATGAAAGAATAAAATATATAACTAACAAACATTGTCTCAGGTGAAAAGAGCTTGAATCACTTAATTAGAAATTTCAATTTTAAGTACTGAAAATATAAAAAATTTCAATTTTAAGTTGTGAAAATATAAAAATCATTGTTAAGAGAGTAATCTTGATAAAAAAAATCTAATTAAATTACAGTTCAAATTAATTGAAGTAATCTAAATATTAGGTGAGAATACAAAAAAAAAAAAGTATAAAATGCATAATACAACTTATAAGTATTAAAATATATTAGTAATAGTAAAAAAATTAAAATAAATAATAATTATATGAAAAAGAGAAGATTAAATAAAATAATTTAATTTAGAATATTAAATATGAAAATTCATACATGCAATAAATGAAAATTTATTTGAAATCCCATTCCATTGATTATATATTCAAAACAAATTTTATAAGATTGTGATTGGATGCATTAATTTATATTTGAAAAACTATAATTTAAAATTTTAGATTTTAAATTTAAAAAAAAAAATAGAGATTTTAGATTAAAAATGAAGATGGTAGATTTAAAATATTTAGGTAAAAAATAATATTTGAATATTAAAATTTTGAAATGTTATATTTCACAAAAGATTTGAATCAAATTAAAATCCATTTGATTTTAATAATTCAAACAATGAATTTAATTTAAATTCAAATTTTTGTCATCTAAATAAATTATAATTTTTTTTATAATTTATGAATGAATATGACAATAAATTTATAGATAAATGTCATTTAGAAATGTAATATAGTCAATATCATGTTATCTTTTTGTTTAGAATAAAATTAAATTTCCATTCATTAATACACAAATACAGTCAAAATAAAACACATAAAAGTATCAAATATGCTTGAAAGTGATCTATTCTCCCATTGAAATGATAAAGCAGTTGAACTAACAATTTGACAACAAATGTGCTCCACTTATTAAACAACAAGTTCATTTTTTTTTATTTTTTATTTTTTTTGAATCGGAGGACTTGAATATTAGAAATAAGTTAAACACCATTATTAACTGTGTAAACTCCTATCTCGTTTGGTTATGTAGAATAAAAAATAAGAATGGGAACATGAGAAATAAGTAATAAAGAATATTAATAGTAGTTTAATTACCATTATTCGTGTTTGACATAATAATTTGAATTTAAAATGTAATTTTTTTTAAATGATACCTCTTGATATTCAATTCATATTCGAATTAAATGAAACCCATAATAAATGCAAAGTTCTCTCAACTCCACACTTAATTAGGACTAAAAAATTGATAATAAATAAGATTTATTATCATTACTTTATTCATTTATTTAACAAAACACCAAAATATAAAGAATAAGAGTTTTATTATTACTTCATTCTCTTTAATTTTCGATAAATAAATTATACCTATAAATATTAAAAAGTTTTGAAGAACTTAAAAATAGAGAAACCTAAAGACAAAAAGAAGAATATTGTGTTAGCTAAATATGACATAGCTAAATATGACACGAAGTTATTCAATATTGTTTGAACTGTTCAACGTTATTGAAAAGAGATGGTAGTACTTAGAGGTGGGTAACGGTTTGGGTCAAACAGTTCGGATTGGGTCGTTTTAGATTTGAGTCAATTTAAATTTGAGCCAATTCGGGTATTATTTATTTTTTAACGGGTTATGAATGAGTCATCTCATATTACGAGCAGGTCGAGTTGTACCCAAATAAAAATTTTGGATCAAATTTGAATTAATTTGCAGGTTATGGATCAGGTCTGATTGAACTACTTAAAAATTAATTTTAAAAAATATTTATTTTTATTTTAAAATTTTCTATATGTAATTTCAGAAAATTAAAAAAAATAAAGATAAAAATAATCAAATATATAATTATAATTATTAAATATATGCAACTTTTGTAATATTATTTGATATGTCTATTAATTTATAAATATAAGTAAAATTACCAAAATAATAAATTAATAATAATATCTTAAAAATTTCATGTTTTATTTATTATATATTTAAATAATTATTTAGTTAATAATTTTTACAATTAAATTTATTTTTTATATTAAGAAATAACAACTTAATATTATCAACTTATCATTTAATAAATTAATAGTTATTATTTACTAATTAATAAGTAATAATTATTAATTTTTTAGTTAATTTATTATTACTTATTACTTAACACTACTTGTAATTAGTTATTATTTACCACTCTCATATTAATAGTTAATATTTAATAGTTATTACTAATTAATTATTTACTACTTACTTATAAGCACTTATAATTTATCAATAATAATTAATTATTTATTATTAAGTATTTATAATATAATTTTGAAATTTATAGACTAAACATTAAAATTATATACTTTCTATCAAATTATAGAATATATAGAAAATTTATAAATAACAATTAATGAAATAATAAATAAATTTGTAATAAGGTAATTAATAATATTATTTTTAAGAATATATAAAATCCTATTTGAATTACATATATGAAAATTAATATAAAATTTAATTGTAATCTTGTAGGAAATTGAGTATAAAAAATTAAAAAGTATATATAAATTATATTAAACTTAATAAATATTTAAATCTAAATATAAAATCTAATTAATTTGAAATTAAATATAAAAATTTAATAAAATTACTTTAAAAAATAAATATACTTTAATATATAGACTTAACAAAAATTTTCAAGTGATCAAATAGTTATTTTAAATTTAAATACTGAAAAGTATTAAATTTTATACTCACATTTATCATTGTATTTTTTTAGTATATTTATATACATAATTTAATTAAATTTATATTTAAATAATATTAAACAATTAACTTTAAATATAAATATAAAATTTAGTAAAAAATGTATAAAATATAAATATATTTTAAAATATTATAAAAAATTTAGTGGTAGATATTTTAAAATATATTTATTTTAAGTGTATAAATTTAACAAAATTATTTAGTGGATTGATGGTTAATTAAATTTCTCAGTATTAGAGGTCTTAATTTCTAAAATCACTTTTATCATTATATATATATTTTTTAATATATATTTAAAAGTCTAAAAAATTAGGTGGGATCCACACCCGTAAATAAATAATTTTTAATTTTAATAATAAATATCATAAAATATTATTTTATTTTTTAAAAAATAAATTGTTAATAATAAAAATAATCAGCTACATAAATTTTAAAACTCTTTAAAGAGATTATAATATTAATAAATAATAATAATTGAAGTAAAAATATTAACAAAATAATATATTAATATAATAGTTTGAAACTTATTTAGGTAGTTATATAGTTGTTGAACTGATTATATAATAATTATTTATAAATGTAAATCTTATTTATTATTTAATTAATAAATTTTATAATTGAATTTAGTTTTTATAATAAAAAATGAATATTTAATAATATTAACTTATTATTTACTAAATTAACTGTTAATATTTAATAATTAAAAATTACTAATTATTAGTTATAATTAGTTCATTTGTTATTACTTATTACTTAACACTTATAATTAATTATCACTAATTAATTAATTATCATTAATTAATTAATTAATTATCATTTAATACTTATATTAATATTTAATACTTAATAATTACTACTTATTTTTTTATTAGTCATCAATAATTAATTATTTTTTACTTATTAGTAAGAACTTATGTTAATTATTAATAACTAATTATTTACTATTTAGCACTTTGTGATATAATTTTAAAATTTATAAATTAAATATGAAAATAATATAATTGTTATAAATTATATTATGTATAAAAAATTATAAATAACAATTAATGATATAACAATTAAATTTTAGGTAATTAATAATATTTTTTATTTTTTTAAAATTATATGAAATCCAATTTAAATTATATATATATAACATAAAATTTTAATTGTAATTTAGTAAGAAATAAAATATTAAAAATTATAAAAAAAATTAAAAAGTATATATATATTATTTAAATATAAAATTTAATTAACTTAGAATTAAATATAAAAATTTAGTAAAATAAGTTTAAAATCTATTTTATGTCATTTTACTAATACGTTATGTTATATCTATTAATTTATAAAAATAAGTAAAATTATTAAGATATTAAATTATTAATAATATCTAAAATGTTCAAACTAATATACTGATATTTTATTATATATAACTAGTTATAAGTTATATTTTCTGTAATTTTATTTATTATATATTTTATTAAAATATTTAAATATTTGTCAATTATTATTATTAATTGTTTATTAATTTAAATGTTACCTTTTGACAATTTTTATTGTTGAATATTAAAATAAAAATATATATGAATTATAATATATAGACTAATTAAAAATATATTAACATATTAGTTTTGTATATAACTATATAGCTAATTATGATATACAAAAATACAATATTATATAAAAAATCAATGAAATAATTTCATATATGTCAAGTTAATTTATTAACACATAATAAATTTTTAAGTGATACCCATAATTAAAATATGACAAAAAAAAAATTTGAATAACTCTAAAACTTAATTTTTATTAGATAATATATATAAAAATTTATCAAATTTTTAAGTCCTCAAATTTCTAAATTCTAAATAGTTTTAATTTTAATAATAAATATCATAATATTAATTTTATTATTAAAAATTTAATTATTTAATAAATTTAATTATTTTTATTAATTTATTTTGAGTCGTTGGATCGGGTTATGAATTAGATTACGAGTCGATTTATTGAATCGAATCGTTGAATTGGATGGCTTGACTCACGAATTTAAATCGTTCGAATTAAAATTATTTAGATCGAATTATTTTTGAATTAAATACTATTTAAACGTGTTACGAGTGGGTTCGTATCAAATAGATTCATATAGATTTATCAAATTGAGTCAAGATTTACCACCTCTAGTAGTACTACTTACATTAAATTTTAACTTTATTTTTGCCCAATCATAAAATCAAAAATCTAAATATTTTTTAATTTTATAATGTATACCAAAACTTTTTAAAATATCCTCTACATTATAATTTAAAAAATTAATTTCGCTAATATCTATTTGAAAAAAATTGAAATGAATTTTTATTTTTCAATTAGAAAGAAATTTATAGAGAATAATAATAAAATTGAATTTAGTGGTGAATGGATAAAAAAAAATAATATAAATTAAAGACGAAATCAGAAAATTAAGTTTAGGTGGACTAAAAATTAATATTGCCTAAGAGGTTAGAGTCAAATGAGTCAAGTTTTCTATAGATTAATGATATTTTTAATTAATTTTAAATGTGTTGATAATTAAATTTTATATAAAAAAATTTGATTTAAATTGATGAAATGGAAAAAAAATTATAGTTAATAAAATATTTTTTTTATTGGGTTGACCAAGGCTGAGCTGAACTCTTATAGAGCTTCATCCCTAATAAGTTATTTTTCATTTCGATTTTAACTAAATGGTACTATTGAAACTAATTTTCAAATCACCGTAATTTTTGTGCTTAAAATTCAAACTCAAACTCAATTTCCAGTTAAATTTTTGAGAGAAGTTTTTCCTTCTCCCTAAAATTTTTTCTTTCTCGTTCTTTTCTTGGTCACCACCGATTTTTTTAGGTCAACAATGGATCATTCTTTTCTATTTTAATTTTATTATTCAATAATTTTTCAGATTTGTTCTTTTTTAATATGATATTTAATTTTTTTTATTTTTATTCCCCTTTTGATAATTTATTTATTTATTTATTTTATTTCTTTTATAGTGTATTTTTTTTTCTATTGATTTATTATTCAATCGATAATTCAAACAAAATTATAAGTCTTATTTTTTATATTGAATTTATATTTATTAATGTACTTATCGAATTCGTAGAAAAATTATTAAAAAAGTTAAAAAGTGATTATTATTTATTACAGATTACAATCTAATTTTTCAAACCGAGATTGTTGCTATTTCTATTTGTATTTTTAATTTATTTTTATATTAGTTTTAATTTAAGAATTATAATATTATAAGATTTTATAATTTTATATTGTTCTATTTTACTAATTAATAAATATATAGTTCTCTCTAAAAAATAATAAAAAATATTTTATAAGGTTTAAATACAATTACAAATTTATAAAAATATTTAGATTTTTAAATTTGAATATATATTAGTATTTTATAGAAAAACAAATGTAGCATAAAATATTATTTCCAATAATATAGTAGATCATTCTAATATTTAAAATGCATTTATATTTATGATTATTAGAATCTAATCTAACTTTCTAATTTTTTTAAATTAAAGAATATTATATCAATCTAACCCAAAACTAAACATAATATCAAAACAAGCAAAATTTTCAACTGTGAAATACCATTTAATATTTGAAAGACAAATAACATTTTTATTGCACAACTAAATATAGCTTACCGTTAAATATAAATATGACTTGAATAATAGTATCATATTCTAATCTCTTTTTAATGTTTTAAAAAAAATTATTCATTTCATGTATTACAAATATAATTTAAATTCAACATGTGGCCGGAATTCAACCTCTTATAAGGTATTAGGATCTCAATTAGGGATGAAACTACGTATAAGCTTTGTAAAAATTTAATTTTTTACACAAATTTTATACATATATTTTTAAATACACATTGGCCCCTCTAAAATTTTTAAATTTTAGTTTGCCACCCATAATTTTTATACATTTTTTCAAAAATATACACACTAGTCCCTTTAATTTTTTTTAATATTTTATATATTTCATGCATTTTTCTTTAGAAAATATTATATTTAACCATAAAATTCTCTTAAATTTTATTTCACCTATGTTTAAAGTATATTTTTAGAATTTTAATACACTAAAATTTAAAAGTTATTCACATAGCCTAATTTAATTTTTTTTTATCATCTTTTCTCTTGGCTCCCCAAACTCCCAAAATTTTTAAGTCTAATTCCGCTCCTGGTCTCAGATGCTCTTTATCTGTCATTATGAATTTTTTTAACAATTTAAAAAAATAATAAGATATTTCAATTTTACTCTTATACCTTATTATATCCACTAAATACTCAATAATTTTATATATTTTAATAAAATAATAATTTAATCATATTTTTCTTATAATTTTTTCAATAGACTAAGGATATTTTCGTACCAGTTTACGTGTCAATCGACTTGGTTTGAGTAAGTCCAAGAGCGCACCTCTATGCTTAACCTATACATTCAAGAATTATCTTATGGGTGCTGGCCTCGAAAATCAAAATTTGATCAATAAGGAGGAAGCAAACTTCCTTATTAATCAAGCTAATCCTCAGGGTTTTAAACTATGTAATAGCTTGATATCCAATTAGACTCAAAATGATCTTTTATAATAATTTAAGATATTAATTTCATTTTAAACTCAAAGAGACTCAAATTATAGTTGAGTAGTGAGCTCAAATGTAGTAAAACTAACATAAAAAATTTAATATTAATTTAATCTCATTTTAAATCATTTTTTCTTTCTTTTTATTTCCTTTTTCCTCGTTTCTTTCTCTCCTACCAAACTCCAACAATTACTGACTTTGATCTTGGCTTCACTAAACCACTAGTTTCTTTGTTTTTCCTTTTTTTTTTTTTTCTTCTTTCGCATTTTTTTCTCTCACCTACCAAACTCCAGCCATCACCGACTTCAATCTTGGCTTCACTCAATCACTACTGCCATTGCTCCATATGACCAAATTATACATGTTTCCATTACCAATCGCATGACCAAGGTCGGTCGAAATTCAAGCATCAACTCCACATCACCTTTGAGTTTTGGCCTTTGCCCATAGCACGAGATATCCACGAACCAACGTTATTGATTTTACAACTTTATAACTTCAAAGTTCAAGGACAAGTTTTATCCAATAAAGGAAGAATGATACTAATAAGGGAAACTTCATACTTCTATGGTACCTTAGCGCATGATTCAAGGATGAATTATCTCAAGAAAGAGGGAATGACATGATCTTAAGTAGGGTCATGTGTGCATCATATTTTGATAAATATCATCCAAGTCTAAGCATTCAAATAAATATTAATAAAGGCATTTAAATGACAAATAAGGAGTTGTTTGGCTTGGGAATTATCTATTTGAGGTGTTTAGCATTTGGATTATATGTGAGTCTTCATTTGATCTGAATTATTTTTATTTAACTTAGTTTTAGTATAATATATGTATGGGTTATCTAATTTTATTAAAACTAAGTGTATTAATGATGTTTGGACCTAAGTCCAAAATAAATTTTTAAATATATTGTCTTTAGTTGATATTAAACTAAGATTTTTTTCATTAAGCTTACTATTGTAATTTTTGTTTAGTAGCCTACTCTATAAATAGGCATGGTTTCTATTATAAAATACGTTAAATTTTTTATTATTAAATTAAACATGAGAATTTTCTCTCTTAGTTTTTCATTGAACTTTTCGAACATATAAGCTTTGGTTAAAGATTTTATATCTTTGGTTCGTGATTCTTGTTAATCATTGGATTAAGGTCCTGTCAATTGAATTTTATTTGGTGTTTTTGGGGTTTTGCTTCCATACTTGAAGTAGGATTTCAAAGTAAGTCTTGAGATTCATATCACATGTGATCCTACAGATTGCTACCTATAAAACATTGCCAAAGAATATGGCATTACCCTTAAACAAGTAAAGAAATATAAGGATGAATTGTAAAAAAAGAATGAATTTATATTGGATATTATGGGAAGTACGCAATGCCCATCTCCTTCATAAGAGGACAACTATGATGGCTCAAGTAATGCTATGAATCTTCAGTGATTCTAAACCAACAGGCTAGTGAACATACAATGAATCATTTAAGATTCCAAATCAACAGGCCAGTAAATCTTCACATATTCAAAACCTAACTCTTTAACAGAAGAAGAGCTATAGTAGCTCTGGTGATATTTTAAATCACAATAATGAGGTTAGTGGAAACACCAATGAATCTTCACATATTTCAAACCAAACTCCCAATAAGGAAAAGTTTGAAAAATACCAGAAGCTCCTGATTGTGATGTTAATTGGGAAATAGTGTTTGGAAAATTGATTATAAAAAAGAAAGTTCAACAATCTCCTAAGAAATTCATAAGGAAAGATTCTAAGAATGAATCTGATGATGTTCATGAAGAATTCATGGAAATCATGAGGATAGATGACCTTGAGGTTGTAAAAACCCGTAAAACTAAAAAAGCTTGGTATTTTATAAAGTACTATTATACTCTCTCAAGAGATGGATCTATTTGGTGTTTAGGTTTGCATGGAGGAATTGCAAAAGAAAACTTTCAGCAACTACAATACTTTGTAGATGAAGTTGTGTCATATATCACTTATTTAGAAAAATAGCTTAATATTCGAAAAGTGGATGAAGAATAATTTCTTCAAATAATTATTGAAAGAGGAAGACTTCTTGATGAAATAAGTTCATTCATTTCAATAGAGGTGGCATATGCAAGAAAAATAAAGAAGATGAACTCGATAGATCATTCCCTAAAAAAGTGTTTTATGCTTCATCTATATGTTCATTGGTAATCATATGGAATCAAATCAAAAATTATGAAAGACAGTCTCTGGTTCATAGAGGCATGTCTGATAGAGATTATTGAATGATTTGTGTAAATCATTTCCTGATATTGCACAGGAATCAATGAAATTCTTAAGGTCCGACTCAAGAATTATCTCAAGTTACATAATTAGTACAATTATAGATTATAGTGAGGATGAAATAGTTTGTAGTCCTTATCTAATATGAGATTTTCATCTTATGATTGCTAAGCAATTTGTTGAACCTCAAAAGGTTAATAATCAAAATTTAAAAATTTATTTTAAAATATATGAAGAAAATAAGATTATTATCGAAGCATTAAGGTTTTAACATTTCAACGTTAGCCTGGAGAGGGCAATTTATACAAATAATTATGTTATTCTCAAAGATGGTAAAATATTTGTTATAATTTGGTCTCATTATACTCCTATTGTAAGAACATTGTCAATGTTAGAGGGACATGAAGAAGCAAAAAAAAAAAAGATTGATTTTGAGATTAGTTAATATGGATCACAGTCTGAATTTTCAGCCTGAAATCATAAAAGTACATAAAAAGATTGATGACTATAGAGAATAGCTCCTTGCAGAGGAGGTGGCTGGGGATTATCAAGAACTCGGATAAGACATGGATATCCTTGTCACCAACTCACAAAATGCAGTGACAATTAAGGTTATCCATGACGTCAACATCAGCGTGAACAATTGAAGAATCATTTTCTAAAATGGCTATAGATATTAAAGCACTATTTGATAAAGGCGTTTTAAATTTGTGGTGCTAAAGAAAAGAACTTATATGTAAAGTTTTATTTGTAAAGATAAGGTTATCTTTAATTATTGTCCTTGTATGCTGTTGGAAAATAATACTAGACACACCAGCTGTCTGTTTGCTTTAATTATTATCTATATGCTTTAATTATTTTACTTTTGAATTGGCAAATAGTATCGTAGATACCAGCTTTGTAAATTTTATAAATAGCTCCTCATTTTGCTAAGCACAAGGAGCAAAAATGATTCTAAAGTTTTTATGAGTGAAAATTTTCTCTCAAGAGCAAAAATGAATCCAAAGTATTTATGAGTGTAAAAATTTTCTCTTAAGTCTTTATTTGGAAAATTATAGCTCCTATATACCTTATTTTTCAAAACAGTTTAATAAACAGGAGTGTTTCTATAAGTCCTAACAAAGAGAGAGAAATAGCAGTTATAACCTCTAACCTTTTTAGGTATTGGTGGTGACAAGTCTGAAAAAGAGCTAAAGCAATTACGAAATTTTAGTGGACCCTGTCTACAAAAGGTATATATTTTATAAATGTTTTATATTATATTTGAATATTTATGTCTTTGTCACGACCCTTTTTGGATCGCGATGGTCCTAGGATGCAGGAGATGACAATGGCGACTGACACCTGTAGAACCCAGTATCACATACACAATCTAATAATCATCAATTAATTAATCATTTTACTTAATTATCATTCATTCTATCATTCTGTAATTCTTCTGTAATCTAGTGTAATTGGCTGTAACAGTCATAACAACATGCCATATAATAATCATATATCATAAAATATCATCATATCCATCTACATGTTCATACTCTAACTAACTCATACATACTCCATGGAGCAGCTAGATTATGAACATAAAAAATATAGAATTCAAAATATTACATATATCAATAGTGAGCAGAAATCCGCTGGATATCAGAAAATGGGATTCTGCAACCTACTCCTCTCCTTAAATGGTTAAACAAAAAAATGGTGAGTATATGTCACATCCCACACTATAGGGTTGTGACGGTCCTAGGGTATGGGAGCAATTCATACAACCAGTACCACGAAGAACCCAAATTTCATGTTTTCATTACACTTAACTATTTTTATGAAATATTTTTTTTTTCAACTCTTAAGTTTTACAGAAAAACGGACAGAATCTACCATGTAATCTTGACATTTACCCCCCTGCTAAAACAGAGAAAAACACTTCTAAAACAATATCAACTCCCAGGTCAACCCCCAATAAACAACTCATATCATACATTACTTATGTCAACTCATATAACAACTTCATACATCACAACTCATATCATAACTCTCAATTATATCAATACATACATATGACAATATAATATAGGCGTACCATAGCAGCTGCACCCCCTGTTACAGTATATACATACATATACATTCACATCATAACATATAATTACATTCTGTACATGTCCACAAATCATACATATAAATATCTACAAATAATATCATGGAGTACTCTATGCTATACTAGGGAAGAACTATACATCTACTCCACAGCTGGAAGTACAAAATTAGCCGAGGGTGTCCGCTTCTCACTCCTTCTTTGAAAAGATTTAACACTACGGGGTGAGTATAAAAATACTCAGTGAATCTATAAATATGAAATGCATTACTAATTTTCAAATACACATTTTATCATTGATGACAATAATAGATAAGATAACAATTATATATGATGAGATATGACAATATAATAGAATGGATCAAATGCATAAGGTAAAACAGGATTGGGTCAAATAATCAAATAATACTGTCACCTCTGTCCATATCCACATTTCCATATAAATGTCATAAGGATGATCAATCCTTATGGCTAGAGCCATTTCCCTATCTCTAGCTAAGGCAAGTAGTACCAGTGTGCACACGGTCGATGGAATTACCCGCTACACCATCAAAGTAGCCCTATTATGTTACCATACACAAATGTTTCAAAATGTGATGAAAATGCAACAAGTATAACGCATATAAGGTGCAATATAGTCAAGATATCCATATGAACAAGTATAGAATCAATCGGGAATAACTTACAAAATTGGCTCGTCGGGCCCAGTTGCGCTGTCGCAGCGACTTACAAAATTACGGGTCCGTTTTTTATTTTTCAGGGACATTCTGGTTTTACATGTTATCAACATATAGTATGCAAATTTAACATCTAAGATATAAGTATACATATATATAAGGTGATTAGGCTTGATTTGAGGTCAAAATAGTTTATAGAATAGTTTTTACATACATTCAAATTTTAAGTCAGTTCTAGCTATTTCGGCAGCCCCAGTTTTGGCTAATTGGCACGTTTATGGATAACTTTGACCATATTGGTCTAAAATAAGTCCAACATGATCAAAGGTCATATAACATGTCTAAATGATAGTACCTTAAACTAGAAATGCAATAATATATATATAAACCCACCTTATGTGCAAAAGACCAAACTGCCCCTCCGAGGCTCCGAGCACCTATTGCTCTCCCACTTTCTCCTTTCCCCTGGAGGATTCTCCTATACACATACCAAATCTCCGATAAGACACTATATCAAGCCAACATATCATATTCAAATACATATACACCTACATTTCAAACAAGATACACATATCATAATCAACTTTCATATTCAAAACCCTAATTTCACTATATCATTTGGCCATTCCAAAATAACACTCAAAATGAGTTTAAACCCAAATTTCTTTCCATACAACAACAATAACACATCTTATAAACACAATCAAGCAAGTTTGGGTTCACATTCAAGCCTAGGTTTCATGCCAAAGCATTTTGAACTTTATAGGTCATAAAGACCTAAACACATTTCAAATTCAATACAAACATACAAATCTCTTTCTATAAGCTATAATTACTTATCAAATAACCACATCACATACACCCATCAATTCCACACACATATTAACCAATAAATCCTAAATTTAGGCTTACTTCCATTCTGCCCAAAGGGCCTAAATCATCCAAGCCCTATTTTTTACAATTAAACTTCACAATTCCATAATTAAACACACCAATTAAACAATTCTAAGCTCAATTGCACAAATTCAAACCAATTTCCTCTAGCTTGCCCTATTTAGGATCGATTTTGGGGGTTTTCCCAAACCAACCATTAATTCCTTAATTAAACCTACAATTATGTAATTCAAGTTACCAATTACACATTTAACAAATCAATTTAACTAAAATTAAGCAAATTTCTTTTTTTTTCCACAAATGTTGCATTCGGTCCAAAGGGGCTTTCTTTCCCCCTCACAATTTCTTCCAATTCTAGCATTCAAACATCAATTCACCATGCCAATTTAAGGTTCAAACATCCAATTGCAGAATTCTTGAACCAATTTCACACAAAAACCCTTATTTCTATTCGGTCCATGGTTCCATCCAAGAATTGAAATCCAATTCCTAATTAAACATTCAATTCACATCAATTTAATCCATTAAGCATCATTTATACATTCAATTGCTCAATTAAAGCATCAAAGGTATTTTCCCCCAAATTTCCCTAAGTGAATTCGGTCATCAATGAATTGCACAACAAGGGTTTAATTTAATATTCAATTGCCATTAATTTAATCCATTTAACATCATATACAACATCAAGTTCTCAATGGAAACAAAGAATCAAATTTTTCCCCAAATTTCTTAATTGAATTCGGTCACTATACATTTTCCTCAACCAAAAGCTAAACTCCACAATTCAAGCATCTAAACAACATTTAAACATCAACAATCTTTAAACATCTAGAATTTTTTTGACTTTACCTTGGATTTCTTGAAATGGCCGAAACCCTAGCCCTTAAGAACACAACCAAACTGAATTTTGGAACTTGGTTGAAGAAATGGAGGAGTTAAGATAATTTAATCTACCAACAGCTTGAAAGAAATCTTCAAAGCTTCACACTTCCATCAATGGCCGAACCATCAAGTTGAAGAAGAAGAAATTTTTCTTGTTTTGGCTTTGGTACACGGTTTTTGAGTGGTGGGTTTCAAGAATGCAGAATTCTTTTATTTAAAATATGGGTTAGTGGGATTTGGCCATGTAATCAAGTGTATCCAATCTCACAAAGCTTGCTTTAAGTTCTATGCATGCATCCTTAGGATTAGAATATACCAATATCTCATTCCATTGAATAATGATGAACTGAATTGCCACTAACTCCTCCCTCCAACTCTTTTATTCCAATTGAGTCCTATAAACTTTCAATTAAGTCCTATAATTTCCTTTTGCAATCAAGTCCTATTATTTTTTTGTAACCCAATTTGGCTATTTTATTTTATTTATTTATTTTATTATCCTTAATTTATTTTTCTCAAATAATTAATTGGCAATCAAACACACATGTAAACACATCAAATAAATCATATAACATATATAACAATCAATCACATATAAACACCC
>CANXYC010184965.1:0-10547 GCA_948193065.1 Aleurites moluccanus
CTCAAAAACCATTAACTTACCAAAGATTACTTCAAACTTCAAATGGTAATTTGATGGCTTTACTGGAATTGGTTTTGAATTCTAACCTTGGATTAGTGTTTAGGTTGAAGAATTCTAGCTATTTGTATCAAGAAATGAAAGAAAACATTAAAGGATGAATTGTTGGTGTTTGGCCAAACCAAGGTAAGGGAGATGGTGTTTTAATGGCTGAAAATTCTAAGGTAAGAGATGATAAATAGTCATATTTATCCAAAGACAAAAGGTTTGATCCAATGGTTTAGGTTTCATAGTAATCTTTGTGAAACCTAGTCATCCAACCATCCATTCTTCTTACTTTAATCCCATTGGCTAATCCAAAGTCAAATTAAATAGGTTACACATGCTTTTAACATACCAAATCACAAACCAAAGGCAATAATTCCATACATTGAGCTTAGATTAGCAACTTTGCAACCTACTCATCTAACCATCAATTTTAAAGTCATTTGATCCAACGGTCGAATTTAATCAAGCCTAAACTAATACCATAAGGTTGCACACACTTAATAACTCCTTATTATAAAGGAAATAACCAAAATACCCCTAGTGCAACCGAAACACCGAAATCGCACAACGTGCCGATAACAATTTTTCGACCGGGATTAGTCTTAAACTACTACTCAAATAAATAAAATAAGGCCATTTTCAAGTTTTTAAATTATTTCCTCCTTTTAAATATGATATTAAATCCATAAAATTCCGACGGGCAAAAAATGACCATTTTGCCCCCAGTTCACCAAAAACTCAAAATTTACCGATTAAGTCCTAGCAGCCTCTAAACCATTTATATGCCTAAAACTAATTCAAATAATATGCATAAATACCAATTCCATGCATAAATACATATTAACAACATAATATAAAGAAATCAAAAATCTCCCTCCGAAGATTTCTATATAGGTTTGGTTTAAATTAAACTGAGGTGTTACATTATCAATGTTGCATTCGTAGGCTAGCTCTTTGCATACCAAATGTCATGGGTGAATGGAATGGATATCAATAATGAATGACATTGGGTAGTAATATTCTAGGTATCATATTTACAAGTAAAGGCAATGGATAACCATTAAAGATATTGTCGAACTATTTGGCAAGGATATCACACACACACACACACATATATATATATAGAACACTTAAATATATGTAGGAATATATGTAAATGACAGATAAAGGGCTAGGGAACACTGTATCACTTATTATAATCTCTGTAGATTACATCTGTAGATTACGTAAGGCGGGCCAAACCTTATGTCTAGGAAAAGTCCATTCCTAGTTAGGGTAAATACTATAAAAAATAAGTCCATTGTGCATAATGCCGACGATACTTACCCACTACCCCGTCAATGCAGTAGCTTTGCCAAGTCCACATAATAATAGGTGAAAGATTCAATGGTAATATCAAGTAATTATTGGAAACATTACGGTATGATGAACTTTCAATATGTAACTTATGGCTCATTAATAATCAGAGTCAATGCATTTCGATAAACTTTAAAGCTTTTCACCGAACATGTGATAGGCTTATTTATTAATCGATTTCAATACATTTTAATAAACTTGTTTTATGTTCCATATGCGGTACAACAATGGGCAGGATATTCAAGTAAAAGTCAAGTACAAAGGTGGTTAATCAATAATGTTCACTGAGACTTATTGATGAACATTTGGTATGCGTAACCTTAAGACATTAGGGTACAAATAAAACAAGGTCCACTATCCCAATTTAATTCTCAATGTGAACAATTATAGTAGGCATATTAATTTCAATAACAAATCAAGGACAATGGATCAAATTTGGATTGGATAATCAAAGGATGGTCAATAACAATTGAACAATGAGGCAATTGGATAAGAAGAAAAATACTCATTTAAATTCAACAATTCAAGCTATGGAAAAAAACATGAATAATGATGTATAAGTAACTCACCTCATTTAGAAATTTCCCAATCTATACTTTACTCCTTTCTCACTAAGAACTCATACTTACACCATCTTCATCATCAATTCCTCTTGATGCTACACATCAATTTAATACATATCTATACTTATTTCATATAGGATTATACTAATTTTAACCTTAGTCTATTAAGTTTCCTTCAATTCTTATACTTAGGGTTTTATTTCATTAAAGTTCTGGTTAATTTCTGATCCTGGCAATCTGGATATTTCTGTCTATAACTCATGCTATACATATCTGATTACTGTAATTATATTTCTTAATTAAAAGCAGACATATGAAAATATTACATATTCAAATTTCAGGTCAATCTAATCACTATATAATTATTAGTGAATTTTCAAAGCTAAACCTACTGTCATGTAATCTATATATGGCAGTCTCCATTTCTAAGTCTCTAAATCAGTCCCTGTTCATCCATTTGCAAAAATATTTAAAAAAACCTTAGTTCACATATAATGAACATTTTCCATATTGAGCACTTCTCCTAATTCATATTATAAAGTCCTCATATTAATAAAAAACTGTAACCCTTTTCTATAATCATGGTAGTCCGGGTCAATTATACTTACAACCTAATATCTCTCTATTCTCTTCAAATTTTACTAAACCCTTTTACATAAATCTATATGACATATATATCTAAAGTTTTCATGTTTAATACTCAAACAAATTATGCCTTTAAGGTCCTTATATTACTAAAACATTATAGCCTTTCAATTAAACCCTGCATCCGAGTCAGTTTCACTAATAACCTTATAACTCCTTCTTTACTTTGGATTTGACAAAAATATTTTACATGTATATATTTAAGACCTAAATATTCAATTTTTATGTATTTAACTTTATCAAATTCATCCATTAATCAATTTTTATGTTTTGAACTTTCTCAAATTCATCCATTAAGTCTACGGAATTTGGGCAACAAATTTTTATTTTTACCTTGATTCCTAAATCCTCTAAAATCCTAATTCATCTTTATGTTCTTCCATAATTTATTACTTATACAATTCAATTAATTCAATCCATTAATTATCCAAGCTATAACATTCATAAAATAAATTAAATAATTGAGTTTAAGAATTTTACCTTAGATGAATCTCTTCCTTTCTTCTCCTCCAATGATAACAAGTTTATTAATTCTTCCTTTATCAACTTTCTTCCTTCTATCTAACATTTTGTTAACTTATGTATTTTAATTACTTGGAAGATGGTTGAGAAAGTATTTTTGGGAGTTTTTTGGACAAGTGATTTGGCCATTGCTTTTTAAATGGCTAGCCTTCTCTTCCTATTTATACTAAGATAATAGGAAGGTTGAAAATAGAGAAAATTCTAGAATTTAGGCATTTGTCAAATTTCCATAAATTGGTTGGAAAAATCTACAAATAAAATCTACCCTCACTTATCTCTTGGCTGGCCACTCCAAGGATTTTTTTCTTAGAGAATTCTAGACATTTAAGTATTAAATTGAATTTTAACTTGGTGGGTCTCACAACTTTGGGTAATTATACTTTGACCCACATTTTGTCCTTATTTGTAATTGTAACCAGAAATCATTTAAATTCTTTTTAATTGAGTCCTTAAATCCTTTCCATTAAAATTTTGGTACCTTGCATTTCCTATTATACCTCAATTCAACTTAATTAGTCAAGCCTATTATGTCATGTCCTGATTTTGGAATATGACGGTCTTAGGATGCAGGAGATGCCAGAGGCGACCGACACCCATAGAACCTAGTATCACATCTATACAATCACATACTATACATATCAATCTATAGCCATATAATAACAATATTGCAGCGAAAATATCAATACCCATCATCAATCACATAAATACTATTCATTATGTCACTATGTCATTCATTCTTTAACTTTCTGTAAATACCATAATCATATACACATATACTTTTATACTTCAAAATATCTCATACACTTACATATACAATCTGTCTATACTATTGTACAATACCCATGGAGCATCGAATACACAAATATAAAGATACAGTGTTAAAACTAATTACACAGTCTTTATCAGACTGTAGAATTCCTTGAAGATACAAGAACCAAGAATTTGCCTCCTACTCTACACTTGAGAAGGTAAACAGTGAGAGGGTGAGTATATATGATACTTAGTAAATCTAATATGCATCGACCATTAAAATAAGTAATGGAATATCAATAAGCAATAGGCAGATAAAATAAATGAATCAATCTGCTCAGAATCTCAGTAACATAGAATCAAGTACGGAATATGACTGTAAGTAACAATCACATCAATGAATGTATATCACATAGATATGATGGAAATGACAGATAAAGAGCCATGAAATGCATAGAAATGTGTCAAGCACAAATCAATCTCATATTGAGAAACATAAGACGTATCAGGTCTTATGACTAGGACATCCTTCCTATTATAGGGTATCAAACAATATACATTGTGCACAAAGCCGACAGTATGAACTCACTACCTTATCAGAATGACAGCTCTGTCAAATCACCTCAGAATCAATAGAATCAATAAACACATCAATAGATACCATTTCAAAATAATGGCATCGGCAGTATCAATAACTCATGATCAATCAATAGAATGAGCATAAAGTCAATAAGACATCAATAATAATCAATTATACGATGACTAAAGGTCTAGCAACCAATAATGATAACAAATATAAATTGGTCATTTACAGCAAAAAAGTTGACACAAATGGCAAGCCATTCTTACTGGCGACGGTGTCATTCAAATTGGTTGGCCTACGAATTTTTGGCAAGGTTTTGGTGCAACATTGACATTGTCCCAAATATCAATAATAAGCACATTGAAAGCAATTCCATAGGCAATAAACACAACTCAATAATCTTCAACAATTGGATCAATTAGGCAAGGAAAAACAAGCCTAAAACTAAGAACAAAATTAAGCAATTTACACTAAATTGGGTTCAGCCAAAAAGGGCTTTTCACATATAGTTTTCAATTTGCATTTTAACAATTTAGGCATGACAAATGATGCATAAAAGACTCACCTAACACTCCAAATCACCTAGCAAAATTGCTTTGCCACCCAATTCCCCAAATTCTAGCTATAGGCTAAAATCAACAACTTTCTTCAATTGAATTTTCTACAACATTGTGAACATCAATTAATCACCAATAAACATTCAATTGACTTATTCTATACTCAAATTACACATCCTACCTCATATATACAAAATCATTTCACACAACTTTGATTTAGGGTTAGAAAATTGGGGAAAAATGCTTAATGCATCAATTGATGCAATTAAACCATTTACCTAATCCTACTAACATCAAATTAATCTAATTAAATCATAAAATCCAACAAAATAATAAATTACCTAAAATTCTTCATTTGGCCGAAATATTCAAGCTCCATTTTCTTTAAAATTTCTTGATTTTCTATGGTTTAATTTGATGGAGGATGGATTATTTGGTGTTTAATTCAAGTTTGAAACACTTTTCCTTCACAAATTAAAAGAAAAATCCAATTGGAATGGAAGAGAGAAAACCCACGGATGGTGAAGGACAAAATGGTGAAGAACAAATGGGCAAAATATTTTCTAAGGCAAGCTTATATAGTAAGACAAAAATGATAAATTTCACTTTTGGTCCTTCAACTTTCATTAAATTTCGCTTTTGCCATATTTTCGCTCGATTATTTGTTCTAACAATTCCGTTGGGATTTGGAATTCAAAGTGAATGTTCAAACATCTTATTTTTATTAATACTAATTAATAAAAATGGTTTCAGACCCATTTTTAAACTTAAACTGTCGAAATTTCACTATTCCCCTAAAGTTCTCTTTATTTACGGTTTTGCCATCACTTACTTTATCAGTGTTCTTAAAAAATTTTCTCATCTTTCTTTTTAATGTATTTACACATCCATATACATTTTCATTTACCCTCAAGTCAAAATTAGAAATTCATCCGTCGACCATACTGCTATTTTTGCGGCAGTGATATCGGTACCGACAATTTTCGAAAAAGTTACTCGTTTTTGCTTTAACTGAGTTTTTAAAATTATCATAAGTCATTTTGATAATTTTAAACAACATACTGAGAACTTTATTTACAAAAATTTGATAGGCTTTTATAGGGTATTACACATTAGCTAAAGAATTTTAATTTCGGACTTGTTCCGACAAAACTCCAAAAATCATAACTTCAAATTTTCCTTAATTTCACTTCATCTCCAATCACCTTTAATATTATATTCACGCAAATTTATTTTTCTTTTATAATTTAAGATCTTATTTAAAAACATCCTCAATCAATTTCTATAAAGAGCCTCTTAAAAATATTATAAAAATTCGATTACCGATAACACTACTTATTTTAACTCTTAAAATTTTTCAGTAAAAATTCTCATTGAATATTCTTTTCTTATACTTTCTTAAATCATTCTAACCTATTTATTCTTCATTTAACTTAATATTTACTGCTATGGTCCACTTGGGTCCCTACAATCTTCTAGGATATTACATTTACACCCTATGAGAATCACCCCTTCAGGAGGGTCTACTAACTACCAGACTTGGTTCGCATACATGGAATCCATTTCAGACTACATAGCCATAAGCCATTTATCAAAGTTTATATCAGTCATAACCTCTTCATAAGTAGCAGGATCATCAGGAAGATCAATTTCTCCAACAATAAACAACTGATGAATATTTTCCAGAAGAAACCCGTATCTCACTGATGGATGAGATACCCTACTAGTTCTGTGATGAGCAGGAGTAGATGTACCTGTAACAAGATCAGGTTCAATGGTAGTATGATCGATATCTATGATATCATCATGTTGGACATCCTCGGATGATGACTCATCCAGTTCTACTTGATTATGTTTGCTTCCATCTTGAAGAAACTATTTCTCTAAGAAAACAACATCTCTACTAATAGCAACTATTTGTTGTTCTGGTAGATGAAAGTAGTATCTTAAACTACCTTTAGGATATCCAATAAATATTCTTTTAATAGATCTAGTTTCCAACTTGTCTATTTTTTGCTTCTTGATTTAAGCCGGACAACCTCAAATCCTAATAAAATTAAGACTGGGTGTCTTACCATACCATATTTGATACGGTGTTGTAGGAAATGATTTAGAAGGAACTCTGTTAAAGATATGAAAAGCTGTCAATAAGGCATATCCCTACAAAGAGATATGAAGGTCAGTGTAACTCGTCATGCTCCGTATCAGATCCAAAAGAGTACGGTTTCTCCTTTTAGATACCCCCATTCAATTGAGGTGTTCCAAGAGTAGTTAACTGTGAGCTAATACCATTAGCTTTCAGGAATTCAAGAAACTCAATACTTAAATATTCACCACTTTGATTTGATAGAATGGTTTTAAAATTCTTTCCTAATTGGTTTTCAACTTTACATTTAAACTCTTTGAATTTGTCCAAAGCTTCATATTTAAATTTCATTAAATACATATATCCATATCTAGATAGATCATCCGTGAATGTAATGAAATATGAAAAACCACTTCTAGCCATTTTGCTAAATGGGCCACACACATCACTGTGTATAAGCTCTAAAACATCTTTTGCTCTCTCAATTGTTCCTATGAACAGTGACGTAGTCATTTTGCCTTGGAGATAAGACTCACAAATTGGATAAGGTTCAGAACTAAAAGAATCCAAGATTTCTTATTTCTCCAATTTATTAAGTCTATCTTTTACAATATGTCCAAGTCTTAAGTGCCAAAGTTGTTTTAGACTAGAATTATTCCTAGCCATAACATTAATACCAAACAAACTTGTGGAAGTTTTGCTTGCTTTGTTTTTAAGATAGTACAAACCATCAATAACAAAACCTATGCCTACTATTTTATTATTATAAAATATTTTACAAACATCTCTTTGAAACAAAAGTTCATAACCAATTTTAGTCAAACTAGATACATAAATAATGTTTCTATAGGCATTTAGAATGTACAAAACATTCTTAAGTAACAAAATATGATCATAAAGATCTAAAAAATTTAATCCAATAGCTTTGGCCATAACAGAAGAACTATCGTCAAGCTTTAGGATCACTTCCTCCTTCTGCAAGTCTTGATCTTGCTAGATCCTACAAAGATGCACATATATGAGAAGTAGCACCAATATCTAGGATCCAAACACAAGATAAACCAAAATCATTATAAAAAAGTAAGAGATAGAAGAAATACTAGAACTTTCCCCTTTCTCTTTGCCTTTCAATAACTCCTTTATCATAGGACATTCGAAGCTCTAATGTCCTTCTTTCTTGCAATGAAAACACTTGCCTTTGCTCGCTTTAGCTCCCTTAACTTCAACGAACATGCCCTTGCCAACCCACCTATTACCTTAAGAGCACCAGAATCATACTTTTTCTTTTTCTTGCTCTCATTCTTTTTGCCCTTAGGCTCAACCTCTTTGCCTCATCCCACGTCACTGTTCAACCACATAATCAACTAATTATTAAACGTCCACGTGTTTGCCTTATTTACCATAAATAAGCAGTTCGTGACTCACTGCTTCCATTCCATTAGTAACCAACTAACTAGAAGACAAACAGAGGTGATAGTTTATCTTGACTAATCCTGCCCAAATGAGGAGTCCTACGACCATGAATATATTTTAAGATCTTGTACTAGAAAAAATTGTCACACAATTCTCCAATATGAGAAAAGCTTATCTAACAAAAATCTTATGGACTAGTATTCTAAATAAATGAAAGCATAACAAATTACACAACATCATAAAATAATTATAATATTTATTGCCATTATAGGAAATTTTGGTTACAAATAGTTACATCAAAAGTAGCATTGCTTTAGGACATACTACAATATCACTAATAATTGGAACAAGTTCTTTGGTGCCTCGCTGGAACGAGGTCTTTGGTGCCTTGCTGGAACAAGGCCTTTGGTGCCACGCTAAAACGAGGTATTTGGTGCCTTGCTGGAATAAAGTCTTTGGTGCCTTGCTGGAATAAGGTCTTTGGTGCCTTACTGGAATGAGGTCTTTGGTGCCTTACTAGAATAGGGTCTTTGGTGCCTCGCTTGAACGAGGTCTTTATTTGTTTTCAAAGTATCAAAGGAGAAAATGTAAATGAAGAAAATCCCAACTTTCATTGATAATTTCATTTATAGTACATTTTGAGATGTTGTACATTCCAAGTGTGGGAAATTTCTTTTCCATCTAATGAATCTAACTGGTAAGTGGTCGTTCCTACTACTGTTTTGACCATGAAGCGACATTCCCAAGTTGGGGCGAGCTTGCCAGTACTCTATCTCTTTCTAGTCGCTCTATATGTAAGGAATTAAAGGGCTTTTAGGAGCAACGATTTTTTTTTTAATTCCTTTAGGATCCTATATAGATTAAAATCAATTCCTTATAGAAAAGGATTAATAGTTTTACCTTTTCTTTGAATTTTGATTTGAATCACCTTGTTATCTGATCTCTAAGATGGGCTGCTGTTACGACCCGATTTCCCGGACCGCGACGGTCCTAGGGCACGGGAGATGCCAATGGCGACCGTCACTCATAGAACCCAGTATCATATGCATCATCTATAAACCACAATATATTATTCATTTTTGTTAATTACAATCCATTATACTATTCTGTAATTTATGCAAATGGCTATAACAATCATATATCATACCACAATGTCATCATATATCTCATAATAATATCATCAACATAAAAATATCATCATCATATACATGTTCATCTCCTAGCTAACCCATACATACCTATGAAGCAGCTAGACAATGGACACCAAAATAATAATAATATAGTAATCCATAAAATATACATCAATACTATGGCAGAAATCCTCGGAGGATGGACGACAGGATTCTGCACTCTACTCCTCTCCTGAAATGGGTAAACAATGAAATGGTGAGTATAGATGATACTCAGTGAATCTACATGCATCATCAATGAAATATAGGCTATAAAATGGTATACACATGTCACACCTCAACTCCAGTGGTGTGATGGTCCTAGGGCAAGGGTAGGCTTAAGGCCACCATAAACCCGTAGAACTCACATATCATGAATCTCACACACAATTATATCAATTATAAACAACATATAATATCATACAATGATCATTTTCTATAAATTCAATTGAACATCAATCATATCTTTACCATTATTATTTCATAGCTTTCTCTTGTTCCTTACTGATCAAAAGATGTATCTCACATCACTGAGGAATAAGAGTACCCAAAAGGTAACAATTCATACATCAAAACATTGGTATCCTCAAATGACTGACTACGAAGCTCTAGAGTATACTCCTAAATACATATTGTATGATAATACCATTTAATGAATATACATAATCGTATTTCAAAACAATTACAATGTAGGCTTCTTGGAAGAACGAGTCAAGAAGCTTGGTCTTCTCTATTAGCTCCCTCGCGAGCTATGCTATCACCTGAAATCCACAGAAGAGGAGTGAGCCTTCAACTCAGTAAGATATGAACATCATAATTCAAGAATCTGGATATCAAATCATAATCATGGACATACAT
>CANXYC010185022.1:0-10870 GCA_948193065.1 Aleurites moluccanus
GGAGCTTGGGATGCTCACTTGCCATTGATTGAATTTGCCTACAATAACAACTATCACTCCACAATTCAAATGTCTCCTTATGAAGCATTGTATGGAAGGAAGTGTAGATCTCCTTTGTGTTGGGATGAAGTTGGAGAAAAGCATATTGAAGGACCGAAATTGATGAGGTATACTTCTGAGAAGGTTCCATTGATTCAAGAAAGATTGAAGATAGTTTTCAGTCATCAAAGGAGTTATGCCGATCCAAAGAGGAAGAATCTTCAGTTTTCCATTGGAGATCTTGTGTTTATAAAGATTTCTCCAATGAAGGGAGTTCTATGGTTTGGCAAGAAAGGTCAGTTGTCTCCAAGGTATATTAGACCTTTTGAGATTCTGAGTAAGGTTGGGGAGGTTTCCTATAAGTTGGCTTTGCCTCCTAGCATGGATAAGGTGCATCCGGTATTCCACGTATCGATGCTTCGGAGATATGTAGCCGATCCTTCCCATGTATTGCAAGTGCCAGAAGTGGATATCCAACCGGATTTGTCATATGAAGAGATCCCAATTGTAATTGTAGATCGAATGGTTGAGAAGCTGAGGAACAATGAGATACCCATGGTTAAGGTTTTGTGGAGAAACCAAGCTATGGAAGAATGCACATGGGAGAGTGAGCATAGCATGCAAGAAAGATATCCCCTTTTATTTCAGATTTGAGGCAGCTTATTATAAATTTGAGTATGAATTTATCTAAGGGGGAAAGAATATAATATCTACCATTTTGTGGTATTTTATTGATTTTGTAAGTTTGGAGAATTATTTTAATTTTAAATGAGTTTGTTGAGTATTCTAGAAATTTTTTATCTGATTTTGAAGCTGCAGGATTTTGTGATGATAATTGTATGATCTTAAAGACATAATTTGGTAAAGTGTAAAACATGAAAGTTGTGATTTTATGTCTTGATTATAATTTTGTAAAAGGGTTTGGCAAAATTTTGTGTGTGTGATGAGTTGTGTCTATTTGAGCAAGGCTGGTATGGTCGAGAATTTCTGCAGGGATGTAGTGCCTATTTGAAATTACTGGGAATGACTGAGGCAGAATTAGCCTAAGGTGTGAACATAAAAAATGTTCCTTTGTGTGTTAAAGATGACTGTAAAATTTCAGAATTTTTGGATAAGTGCATCTCAGTGTAGAGTGGGTTTTATCATACCTGTTCGGAGAGGTTCTAAGGCAGCAAGTCTGAGTAATCTTTGGAGAGTCACTATGGTCTGTGTGTTAGTCCTTTTTATTTGAAATTTTGATATGTTATGACCCTACATATTGATTGTAAGTGATAAGAAGAATTAGTAAGTTTGGATATTTGTATCTCATTTGCGAGCTAGTTAAGTGTGGGATATCTAGACAGGATTTTAACTTAGAGGAATTTTGTTATGGCGAGCCAGCAAAATGAGACGAGGCATTTTGCGAGCTGGCAATGGCGAAGTGGTGAGGTGAGTTTTTCCGAGGTGGCAATTCATGAAGAGGAAGTTGGCAAAAAGGTGAAGAGGCTTTGGCAAAGAGCAAAGGCGAAGAGGATTTGGCGAAGAGGATAAGGCGAGGTGGCATTATGCGAAGAGGAATTATGCAAAGAGGGAAAGTGTGAAGTGGCAGTTCACGAAGAAGCAAAGAGGCGAAGAGGCAAAGAAGCATTGCCGAGGTGGCATATGCGAGGAAGAGTTGCGAGGAGAGTCTGGCGAGGCAGCATATGCGAGGTAGCATATACGAACTGGAATGTACGAGGTAGCATTGTCGGATCAAGTTTGGCAAGCTGGAAGTGTGAGCTAAGACTGCGAAGTGGGAATGGTGAGCTGGTTAGGCGAGGTAGCTTTGCCGAGGCAGGTCTAGCGAGGCGAGCTGGCTAGCGTGTTTCTGGAGCAGTGTTTATTTAAACCCAACAACCCCAGTAACGATTTTTCACGATTTTTCCCTTCTTCCTTTCTTTTGTTAATTCAGCCTTTTCTTAGAATTTGTTCCATTTTATATTCTAAGGTATTAATACTTAAATTAATGCAATAAAACTCTAGATTAGCATATATTAAGGCAGAAATCATCAGATTTGAGCAGTAATCTCAGAATTTCAGTTTGAAAGAAATAAGGTAAATTTTCTTCCTAAGTTATTTTCTTTGGATTTATTTAAAGTCTAGGGGTTAGGATAATTAATATTGGGTATATAAAATTTATTGCTAGTGATCTAAAGCTTTTAATGGTAATTATTGTGGGAGAAATCAGTTTGATGAAACTGCTATGAACAGTAACTCTGAAAATTTAATGCAGATTTTCTTTAAGAGATAAATGAAACTGTTGTTGGGAATTAAGAATAGAGACTCTAAGATAATTAATTAATAGGAAATCATGTTGAATATTATTGGATTGGAGAAAACCCTAATTTTGTATATTTGGGAAATTTCTTAGGAGAAGAAATTCGAATTGATTGAGGCATCATAAGTGGGCAGTTTGCTAAGAGGAAATTAAGAGAAATTTATGCTAGAGGTAAGTTTGAATATCCCATTTGATTATTGTCCTTGAAATTAAAAATTGACCAAAGTATTCTTACATTTGATTATCCTATTGTATATATATATATATATATATATATATATATATATATATATATATATACTTGTATAATGTGAATGGCTTAGTCAATATTCTTGGATCAAGTCTATATGTTTCTTGCTTGTGAATCTGATTTGAATAATGTTATATGATGATGGTCTTGCGACCAATATGTATCCTATGAGATTGAAACCCCATGACCCATGGATAGAACGCTCTTCCCAATTAGAGTAAATTCATTAGTCCATTGTGCACTTTGGGAGCCCAGCCGATAGGGTTTTTATCTGTGTTCCACCAAGAGGGGGCCAGGAGCTCTAGGCGCATGCCTGGCCAAGCATGTGTGCACGTTAAGGTAGCAAGGCTACCGATACATATGATATGATATGAGATCAGTTCTACCAGATGAGATTTGATAATGCCATTCTTTGTGGGCATTCTATGTTCTAAATATGAACCATGATTTGAGTTATGACATGATTTGATATAGCCAAATTATTATGAGAACCATATTTCTTTGAAGTAAAGCTTATGACTTCTTTCATGCCTATATGTATAAATATTTGTTCATGGCCATGATTCGATATTCAGTTTCTGATTGTATAATGTTCATATCTTACTGAGTTGAAGGCTCACCCCTCTTCTGTGGATTTCAGGTGATAGCATAGCTTGTGAGGGAGCTAATAGAGAAGATCGGGCTTCTTGACTTGTTTATTCCAAGAAGTTTCATTATAATAATTCTTTTGAGATATTTTATATATTTAATTAATGGTATTATGATACATTATGTAATGGGAGTATACTCTAGAGCTCCGTAGTTAGTCTTTCGAGGTTACTAGTATATTTTGATGTATGATTGTTACCTTTTTGGGTACTCTTGTTCCTCAGTGATGTGAGGTGTCTCTTTTGATCATTAAAGAACAAGAGAAAAAGATGAAATGATGATTGAAAGATGTGATGGATTTTAATTATATGTATGAACATGATAGATGTATGGTAATATATGATATTGCACTTTATTTGATGAAGATGAGATTCATGATTTGTGAGTTCTACAGGTTTATGGTGGCCTTAAGCCTACCCTACCCTAGGACCATCACACCACTGGAGTTGGGGTGTGACAAAATAAGATCCTTTATCCAAAATGAACAAGTGATAACCCAAAAGAATATGACAGCCATTCAACTATTATGGAGCTCTAAGAGGATTACATCTCAATTAATAACAAAATATATCCAAAATAAACATAATCTATACTTTCAAATAACTTCTTAGAGAAAGAAGTCAAGAAACTCTATCTTTGGTCTCTAGATCGACACTTTAACACCTAAAACTATAACAGAATGAGGGTGAGCTTTCAACTCAATGAATTATGTATATGCCATACCTGAGATTTAGAATCTGATCAAAGGTTCGGAGTGCTGTCTTTATCTATATATATAACAAACATAATTCATATTACAGATATCAAAATATATATAATCAAAGGTCATATACATATAAAAATCAAAATCAAATATCAGAATACAGAGGTCAGAAATCATAAGTCAGAAGTGCCTACAAGAAATGGCACATCACATATACATATATATATGTAGGATAAACAATATAGATGTCAGAACAACAGACAAATAAATCAAGAGTTTAACAACATCCATAAACAAAACATGGGCTCCATACAGATTATATGTGCTTGCGTTAACATACGCCTGACAATAACATCTACTCGGTTTAGAAAATAATTATTTGCAATAGAGGTTCTTATCAATTATTGAATATTTCAGAATAATCAGTTTACACTATAATAATGAGTTGGTTCCAAAGAAATAGATAACAATACCAACTCCAAAGCATAGTAATGGTAACGAGATATATATATATCTACACGAATACATACAAAACACATGCATAAATTATTTCCACAAAACAACAATCCAAACTGAAGCTCAAAATCTTATATCAAGCTCCTGTAATATTTGGATTTTTCGTTATATTTTATTAATTGTATGTTATGGAATTAAATTAATTAAGAAGAGAATGTTTGAGAAATGCAGTAAATTTCTGGTTGTATGAATTTGTGAGGATGATTGCATGATCTTAAAGAAACAATTTAGTAAAGTGTAAAATATAAAAGTTGTAGATCTATGTCTTATATTCAATCCTATAAAATGGTTTGACAAGATTTTGTGTGTGTGATGAGTTATATCTCTTTGAGCAGGACTGGTCTGGTTTAGTATTTCTGCAGGAAGTCTGTATCTGTTTGAAATTTCTGGGAATGACTGAGGCAGTTTGAGCCAAAGGTGTGAACATGAAAATTGTTCCTATGTGTGTTGTGAGATTGGATGTAAAATTTCAAGAATTTTAGATAAGTATAACACAGTAAAAAGTGAGATTTATCAGGTCTGTCCGGATGGATTTTGGGGCGGTAAGTCTAGGTGAAATTTGGAGAGTCAACATGGTCTGTGTAGTTGTCTTTGTAATTTGAATTTTGGATATGTTGAGCCCCTGCATGTATATTTTAAGTGGTAAAAAGAATCAGAAAGTTTAGATGTTTGTAGCTCACTTGCGAGCTGGTTAAGTGTAAGTTGTCCAGGAAAGGTTTTAACTCAGCAAAGTTTTGGTGTTAAGCGAGCCGGCAAAAGCGATGTGGCATTTGCGAGCCGACAATACGAGCAAGCGAAGTGGTGAGGTGAGATTGCTGAGGTGGTAATTGGCGAAGAGCATTATGAGAAGAGAGGGATAGGCGAGCAGAGCTTAGCGAAGAGCATTATGCGAAGAGGAAGCTCGCGAGGAGGAAGCTCACAAGGAGGAAGCCCGCGAAGAGGAAGCTCGAGAGGAGGAAGCTCGAGAGGAGGAAGCTCGGGAGGAGGTATTTAGCAAAGAGGTATTTAGAAAAGAGGTAGTTGGCAAAGAGGTAGTTGACGAAGAGGTTTGGTGAAGAGGGAATGTGCGAAGTGGCAGTTCGCGAGTAATGTTTGGCGAAGAGGAATAAGCGAGATGTCATTATGCGAAGAGGCATTGTCGAGGCAGCATGTGCGAGGCGGCATATGCGATGAGGAGTTCGCAAGGAGAATTTGGCGAGGCAACATATGCGAGGTGGCATATGCGAAGTGGGAAGTGCGAGCTGGGAATGGCGAGCTGGCGAGCGGGACTTTAGGCAGTGGCCAATTTAACCCAGCGTTTAATAGCGTTTTCTCTACGATTTTATTTCTTCTTTCCTTCGTTCTTCTTCTATTCTTCTCAAATCAATTCTATTTCTCATCTAAGGCATTAGTACTCAAATTAATGCATTAGACCCCTAGATTATTCTATTTTAAGGCAGTAATCATCAGATTTAAGCAGAATACCTCAGGAATTTCAGTGTTGGAGAAATAAGATAAATTTCTTCAAATTTCATTTTTCTATTAGATTAATTAATTCTGGTAGTTAGACTAGTTAATTAATGGTATAAGGAATTTATTACAAGCATTTTAAGGATATGCATTGTAATTAATGTTTGAGGAATCAGAATTTATGGACTGTCATGAATAGTAACATGAACAGTAAATCCAAATTAAATGCAGATTTTTCTTTAAGAGATAAATTAAATTGATATTGGGAATTAAGAATAGAGACTTTAAGATGGTTAATTATTAAGAAATCATGTTGAATATTATTGATTTAGGTGTATATTTAGGGAAAATGTCTTAGGAAGAGAAACTCAAGGAGATTAAAGAGACTGTGGTTGAGCAATCTATTAAAGCAAATTTTAAGGATAAATTGTATTGAGGTAAGTATGAACATTGTATTGTTTATTGCTTCTTTGAAATAATGAGGCCGAGCATTCTTATTGTTCACCCATGCAATTCCTATATACTTGATATTGTATTATTAAACTTATAAATGTAAATTTTATGATATTCTGAAATCAAGATTGACCCGTGTTCATGAGATTATTATATATATGTATATAATGCAAGTGACTTGATCAATCTTCTTGGATCAAGTTCACATGATTCCTACTTGGTAAACTTGATTGAAATTATGATATATATTGATGGTCTTGTGACCAATATGTTTCTTGTGAGATGAAACCATATGACCCTGTAGATAGAACGCTCTTCCCAATGAGAGTAAATTCATTGGTCCATTGTCCACTTTGGGAACCTAGCTGGTAGGGTTACTGTACTAGTGTTTCACCTAGAGGAGACCACGAGCTCTAGGCGTATGCCTGGCCAAGCATGCATTTGCAATAAGGTAGCAAGGACTACTGATGCGCTCTGTTGTGATAGGTAGCATGGCTACCGATGCACTCTGCAGTTCTACCATGATATTTGATAGTGCTATTCGATTGTGAGCACTTCTGTTTCTTGTAAGCCTAACCATATGATGATTCTTACCCATGTTCTTGGAATTGATATTTCCTTTAGATATATATATATATATATATATGTATGAATGTTCCGTTCATATTGCATGTTCATATCTTACTAAGTTGAAGGCTCACTCCTCTTCTGTGGATTTCAGGTGATAGTGTAGCTCGTGAGGGAGCTAGTAGAGAAGATCAAGCTTCTTGACTTATTCTTCCAAGAAGCCCATTGTAATCATTTTGATATATTTATGTATATTCATTGTATGGTATTACAGTATGTATTAGGAGTATACTCTAGAGCTCCGTAGTTAATCATTGGGGATGATAATATTTTGATGTATAATTTGTTATTTTTGGGTTACCCTTATTCCTTGATGATGTGGGATACATCCTTTGATCAGCAAGGAACAAGAGGAAATTGTGAAAGGATATAGTAAAGGAATGAATTATGCTTATATGGATTATGAAAATGATATTGCATGATATTTATAATTGATATGATTGTGTATGAGATCCAGGATATGTGAGTTCTACAAGTTTATGGTGGCCTTAAGCCTACCCTTGCCCTAGGACCGTCGCACCACTGGAGTTGGGTTGTGACAGAGGTGGTATCAGAGCTATAGGTTTATAATCCTTAGCCTAGAAGATAGATAGAGATGCATGAGCATTAGTATAAGTGTTAATTAAGATAACTACGGAGCATAGGAATTGTGTCTCGTCCAATTGTGTCTTCCTTTGGTATATATATCTGCGTTAAGTATACATAGTGAGTCTGATAATGTTTGTTATTCTTATCAGTATCGAGATGCCTCTGCGTCATGGTAGAGGACGAGGTCGAGGCCGTCCTAGGCGGGATTTACTTTCTAAAAAAGGTTCTATAGACGGTATTGGAGGTGATGAGGTTCCTCCTGTGCCACCAGTGGATGTGGCTCATATGGCACAGTAGTTAGACCAGCTGCAGCGGAACTATGCAATGATAGCTAAGTTTATTACTCAGCAAAGGCAGCAGCAAGTACCTCCAGTGCAAGTTCCAGAAATCCATATTCCTCCAGTAGTTCCACCACCTGTAGTGCAGCAAGTGGAAGAGGTATCATTTGAAAGATTCCTAAAGCTTAAGCCCTCAAAATATAAGGGTGAAGTGGATCCTACAGACTTTTTAGAGGAGATTGAAGAGAAAGTTTAGATCCTATGGATTCCAGACAGAAGAGCCATAGAGTTTGTGGGTTATTTGATGAAGCCTGAAGTAAAAAAATTGGTTCAAGAGAAGCATTTCTGGTATGTTTTGGGATAATGAAGAGTTATCATAGGAGAGATTCAAAGAGTTAGTGCTGAATGAGTTTCTTCTTGAGAGTGTGAGGGAAGCTAAGTCCCTGGAGTTTGAGAGATTGGTTTAGATCCCTGGCATGAGTGTCTCAGAGTATGCCAGGAAGTTCAGTCAGCTTAGTAAATTTGCTCCTGCTTTGGTGCCTACAGAAGCGGCACGAATTTAGCGATTCCGCAGAGGATTGGTGGCTCCATTGTTTAAACTTCTAGCTGCTCTCAAATTTGATTCCTACTCAAAGTTGGTGGACAAGGCCAGAATAATTGAAAACAGGGAAATGGAAGTGAGATCAGAGAGGATTGAAAAAAAGAAGTTCAAGGCTGATAGTTCTTCCAAACCAGATAGTGGGATGAAGACTATGGTAGTGGCTCATCAGTCAGCTCCTAGAAGTGGGTATAGAGGACCTTCAGGGAGACCACAGCAGAGTGGGACTACTCCTGGACCTACTTCTCATATGAGCCACGGATCATCTAGTTTTTCATAACCTAGGGCTCCTAAACCTTTGTGCCTTTCATGCGAAAAATTTCATAGTGGTCCTTGTCACTATGCATCCGAAGCATGTTATAGATATGGACAACAAGGTCATTTCCTCAAGAATTATTTGCAACTACCTTTAGGAGGGAGACCTCAGGCTTCTCAGGCTACAGTTTAGATGAGTAGAGAGAGGAGCATCGGTCAGCAGCCAGGAGGAGGCAGAGGTATATTGGGCAGGACTGTTGAGGCTAGCAGAGGATTAGGTCAGCATGAGGCTCAAGCTTCTGGATCGACTCCTATGGGTAAAGGCAGAGGGAGAGTTTTTGCCTTAGCTCAGCACGAAGCCCAAGCATCCAATACAGTGGTTACAGGTATTCTTTCGATTCAAGCCTTGAATGCTAGAGTATTGTTTGATTCGGGAGCTACGCATTCATTTGTATCGTCATGTTTTGCTAAGAAGTTGCATGTGCCTTGTAAATTGCTTGATAGTATATTGGTTGTTTCTACTCTTTTGGAGGAAGAAATTAAGGTTCATAATTCTTATCCATCCTGTGTGGTTAGCATAAGTGGCAAGAGCTTAAATGTGGATTTGATTGAATTGCCAGTGTTGGAGTTTGATGTGATTTTGTGCATGGATTGGTTGTCAAAATACTATGCCATTATAGATTGTAATGGGAATAAGCTAGTTTTCAAGCCACCTTCGGGTGAGGAATTTGAGTTCCAAGGGGAGCGGAGCGAAGTGCCATACAATGTGATATCTACCATTAGGGCAAGAAGGTTGTTGAGGAAGGGTTGCCAAGGGTATTTGGCTTATGTCCAGGATACTTGTAAGGAAGTGAAAGGTTTGGAGCAGATTTCTATAGTCAATGAGTTTCCGGATATATTTCCTGAAGAATTGTCTGGTTTACCACCGGATAGAGAGATATAGTTCGGTATAGAGTTGCTACCTGGCACTAGCCCGATTTATATTCCTCCCTACCGTATGGCACCAGTTGAGTTGAAAGAATTGAAGACTCAGTTGCAAGATTTGCTTGACAAGGGATTCATTAGACCCAGTAGTTCACCGTGGGGAGCACCTGTACTCTTTGTGAAGAAGAAGGATGGTTCTATGAGATTGTGTATCGATTACAGGCAGCTCAACAAAGTAACCATCAATAATAAATATCCCTTGCCGAGATTAAATGATTTATTTGATCAATTGCAAGGTGCAAGTCATTTCTCCAAGATAGACTTGAGGTCGGCGTACCACCAGTTGAGAATTCGGAATGAGGATGTATCGAAGACGACTTTCCGAACCAGATATGGACACTCTGAGTTCTTGGTGTCGCCGTTTGGATTGACTAATGCACTAGCTGCATTCATGGATTTGATGAATAGGGTGTTTAGACCATTCTTGGACAAGTTTGTCATTGTGTTTATTGATGACATTCTTGTGTATTCTAAGAGTAAAGAGGAGCATGAAGAACACCTTAGAATTGTGTTGCAGATTTTGAGAGAGCATCAGCTATTTGCAAAATTTTCATAAGTGAGAGTGTGGATTTTCTGGGGCATGTAGTGAGCAAAGAAGAGATTAAAGTTAATCCTATAAAGGTTGATGCAATTCTTAGCTGGCCTAGACCCATGAATGTTTCAGAAGTTAGAAGTTTCTTGGGTTTGGCAGGCTACTACAGGAGATTTGTTCAACACTTTTCCAAGATTGCAGCTCAGTTGAGTAAGCTTACCCAGAAGCACGTTAATTTTATATGGTCAGATGCATATGAAGAAAGCTTCCAGAAGTTAAAGACTTGTCTCACCACGGTGCCTATTTTAGCTTTGTCGTCGGGTGAAGGAGGATATGCGGTGTATTACGATGCATCGAGAGTGGGGCTTGGTTGTATGCTCATGCAGCATGGAAGGGTGATAGCTTATGCTTCGAGGCAGTTGAGGAAACATGAGATGAACTATCCAACTCATGATCTTGAGATGACTGCAGTAGTGTTTGCATTAAAGATCTGGAGACATTACCTATATGGTGAAAAGTGTGAAATTTTCACAGATCATAAGAGTTTGAAATATATATTTCAGCAGAAAGATCTTAACCTTAGGCAGAGAAGGTGGGTTGAATTGCTTAAGGATTATGACTGTGAAATTTTGTATCATCCAGGGAAAGCCAATG
>CANXYC010185051.1:0-24739 GCA_948193065.1 Aleurites moluccanus
TTTATGATGTTGAGAGAAATGAATGGAGGGTATTGCCAGATATGATTGAAGCAAGAGACGAGTGTCAGGGATTGGTTTGGGAAGGCGATTCCAGATTCTGGGTTGTTAGTGGTTATGACACTTATAGCCAAGGACAATTCAAGTCTGATGCAGAGTGTTATGACCCAGATACTAAATCTTGGTCTAAAATTAATGGAGTTTGGCCCTTTGCAAGTATTTGTCCCAGAGGACCTACTGTTACAGTTTCCGCTAATAGAAATCAATACCAATGGTGGTGGTTCCTGGGAGGGGAATCCCAGCAACAGCAGTTACCACTGCCAAGCAATGATGGAGAAGTGAAGAACAATGATGAGAAGATGAACTGGGAAGTAGTGAGTTCAATATCATTACCATTTACTGGAACAAACCCATGTGCGATCAGCCTTGGACATGGTGATAATAAGCAAAGAATGTTTGTGATGAGTAGCAGCGGGAGTAGATCACAATCGTCATTTTCATGTAATGAATGTGATTGTGAAGGAACATTTATCTTGGACAGAGATTGTAGTATTGGGAATTCTAAATGGAACCATATACACACTCCAGCAGCATTTTCTGGGTTTCCATTCTCAGCTTGCTATCTCTCAATCTGATATGAGAATTTGCCACTTGGGAACCTAAGCAACAGCAGAGTGATGGCTAAAATGGCAGAGCATTGATATTTTGTGTATTCTAATTAGGCATGTAATGGTTTTGAGTTTTTGCCCTTCTCTTTTCAAGAGAGAGAGAAACTTTATAGTGCTTTTCTTCTTTCTGTTTTGTTTTTCTTTTTTTCGATGGGAATAGTCTTGAGCCCACATGGCAGAGTCTTCTTGCAATGCTGCTAGTGCTATGTTAATTTTCTAAGCTAAGTAGTTGAAGAAAAAATGCTGGGTTTTACTAGCAACTGTGGATCAAATGTATTGATATTGATATTATGATACAATCCCTTTCCCTTGTAAATACACTTTAGTCTTTAACATTGGTATTTCTTTTTTTTTTTCTATATAAACTTTCTGCCCAATTTTTCGTTAAATAGATTAAAATATTCCTTATTTTTCTTTAAATTTTTTCTTCCTACCATAAAAATAAAATTTAATATAACAAAAACAGCAACAAAATCAAATTCAACTAAATCATTTAACATTTACAGAAGGAAAAAAGCAAAAATTCATAGCAACAATATCCACTAATAAAATATACTTACCTTGTTAATGTCCAGCTGCAAATCTCTAACCTCAAAACAGATGGTTGAATCTTAAACAAAATCTCTAACCTCAAAACAGAAGGTTGAAGGTTTTGATTAAAATGTCTTAAATGGAAGCTTTAACCTCAAAATGGAGAATTGGTTTTGTAGGCTTCACAGCCACGGGTATTGAAATAGAAAATATGATCATGATGGCGACAGATGGAAGATGGAACAGGAAAAAAAAAGCAAAAACCATAGGCAAGTGGAACACAAAATATGAGAGTGTTTCAGGTAAAAATTTATATTATAATATATAAACAATTGACATCACGTTGCTGAAATTTTAGTTGAAAATATATTATTTTGTATTTATCATGTACTACTATTATTGTCTTGTTATCTTTTAGGATAGGTTTTATATTTATTATGTACTGTTATCATTATCTTGTAATCTCTTAGGATAAGTTTTTACTTGTAATCTAATCTGTAACAAAGAATTAAAAAGTGAAAATTAATCAAAGTCTCTTAGAATTTTCATGGTATCAGAGCACTCTTAACTCTCACGAGTATTATCAGATTTTCTCCTTTTCTGTTTTGTTGCTTATCCTGCCTCATCCACCATGTCTTCTTCGTCTTCTTCTGCAACCAGTTAACTCTCACGAGTATTATCAGATTTTCTCCTTTTCTGTTTTGTTGCTTATCCTTCCTCATCCACCATGTCTTCTTCTTCGTCTTCTTCTGCAACCAGTACCGCTGATTCGTTGCTGCATCTATTCCACAGCAGACCTATACTACCCATCACACTTTTGCCATCAAATTAACTTCCAAAAACTACCTGGCCTGGAAAATACAGTTTATCCCTCTGATAAACTATCAAAATCTGACTGGTTTTATTGATGGCACTGAACCAGCTCCTCCCAAAACAATTCTGTCTACCGAAACCCCATCATCATCCATCCCAAACCTAGCCTTTAAACTTTGGTTTCATTGTGACCAGATGTTGCACTCATGGATCCTTTCTTCATTAACTGAAGAGGCTTACTCTTATGTAACCGGTTTAACAACTTCTTTTGAAGTTTGGAATGCCCTTGCATATACATTTGGATCGGTATCCCAAAATAGACAATTACAATTGAATATTGAGCTTCAAGAGCTCAAGAAAAATGACCTAACAGTTAGTGAATTCCTTCAAAAAGCCAAAGCCTTTTCTGATGAGTTAAGGATTGCTGGTAGAAAAATTTCTCACGCTGAATTTAATGCTATAATCTATCGTAACATAGGTGTTGAATATCATAATAGCTCCCAATCTCAGACCAACTCCTGTTCCATTTCATGAGCTTCATGGACAGCTTGTGGCACATGAAATTCTTCTTAAAAGTGCTCATGATCAACCTTTGGCTAATACAGTTAATCAATCTCCATCAAATCCTACTGCTCCTTTGCTTCCAACACCAGTTGTTCCACATAGACCGTTATTTTTTCAAAATATCAGAAAGCCGAGAGGTCCCTGTCAAATTTGTGGTCTTCAAAACCATACAGCTGATAGGTGTAGGCGATGTTATCAGCCATGTCGCAATTTTCAACCGCAGGCTCATCATACATATGGATTTCCCTATTCCTAATCATCATTCTATTGCCGGTTCCTTTGTTCATAATTGGTTTCCTGACATAACAGCTAATTCTCATATTTATAAGCAAGATTCTACAGATATCGGTAGCTTAAGTTGTTCCTGTCATCATATTCCAAAATTTGGACGGGACACATGTACTGTTATCATTATCTTGTAATCTCTTCGAATAAGTTTTTACCTGTAAACGTATATACATAAATCTAATTTGTAACAAAGAATTAAAAAGTGAAAATTAATCAAAGTCTCTTGGAATTTTCACCCGCTTATGTACCAAAAATTTTCTTTACTACATGTAAAGTTTATAACTTGGTAACAGAATTTTATTTTTCCAAATCTTCTTTACTCTAATTTATATGTTGTGATAACTTTAGTATTTTTTTTTTTCTGCATGTTTTCTTGTCTCTATTTTCAATGGACATTTTTGAGAAATTACTTTAAGTTTATAGATGATATGTTAAAACATTTTATTAGTTGTAACTATTTTTTTTTTTTAATTTTATGATTATAATATGTTAAATTTTCTATTGCAAACATTTAAGAATTTTTTTATTATTTTTGCTTAAAACATTGAGCTTACTATATATACAGAATAATAAATATTTTTTATTTTACACTCATGACACACCAAATGTCAACATTAAAATTGAATATATACTATTTTTTAATGTTGATTTGTGAAATAAGATAATTTATTCCTCTTTCATTTTTTTTCTTCTCTTTATATATAATTAAGGATATATTTAATCTATTGTACTATAAAATTTAAAATAATGAAATATAATATTTTATATCGTAAAAAGGTAAATATTAATATTTATCTTTTAATGGTCATTAAACATATTAACAATAACAATTAATAATAATTTATCAAATACTTAATAACAATTAATAATTATTAACTAACATATGCTACAATCAGTTAAACTAAATGGACTAACAACTAACATATGCTATAATCAGTTAAACTAAATGTGCTAACAACTAACATATGCTACAATCAGTTAAACTAAATGGGCTAACAACTAATATACGCTACAATCAGTTAAACTATATGAGCTAATCAATAATAATTAATAGTTATTACGAATAATTAAATCAAATAGGACATTAGCTAATAGTTGATTATAGTTAGGTATTTAATAAATTATTATTATTAGTTATTGTTGTTAAGATATTTAATACCCGTTAAGGATAAATATTAATATTAATAATTTATTTAAATATTATTTTTTATTTAAATAAGTATGAATTATTTTGGAAAAACTTCAAATTGAATATTTTACATTTTTTTTACTACTTAACAGTTATGTAATAGATAACAACTATCACTAAAAAAAATAATCAAACATATTTGATGCAGCTATTAAAAATTTAAAAGTTAACAGTTGTATAAATTTTTTTTTATAAACAATCGCTAAATGTTATTAGCTGACAAATAATTGTTATTAAGTTTTTGGTAAAATTATTATAAATTATTGCAGTTAGTCTGTTTAATGATCAATGATGATAAATATTAATATTTTTATTTAATATTATTGATAATTTAATCTTTTTATTTGAGAGTTATTTTAGAAAAATTTCAAATTGAAATTCTTATAAATACAACTATTTGACTAACTAATAACTATTTAAAAACTAACAACTATCAAAAACCAAACAAATTTAAATAAGCTGCTAGGAAAAAAAAAACCCGAATAGTTGTAATAAATTTTTTTTGTCAAACATCAATAAAATCAGAAACCTTAAGATTTTAAATTGGGATAATTACTATTTCTCTCTGACGAAGACAAAATATATTAAGTTTCCCCTAACGTTTCAAAAGTATACTAACTCTCTCTTGACGAATTGCATTATATACTAATCGACTGGTCAGTCCAAATTTCATCCATTTTGCAGTTAATAATAAGGACATTTCAGTCTTTTCACTTAAACTTTTTATTCTTCTTCACCCAAACTCCTCTTTCACCTTTCTCTCTACACCCATACTCCTTTCCTCATCTCTCTCTCTAATCCCCTCCATCCCTTCTTCATCCAAACTTCTTCTTTTTCACCCAAACTATCTATCACTAACTGCTACCACAAAGTTTACTCTTTAAAAAAAAATATCAAAATCTCAATTCTCATTAACAAAACGTCGACCGCACAATAAATAATTGTGTCCAATAAAATTACAATAAATAATTAGTGTTTAAGATTTATTCAGGCTTATATTCCCACCATTCCAAAAGTACATTATTAAAGAATATGTTTTAGAAGAAGACGTTGGGAAAAGAGTTGCACAAGTCTGTTGATTAACTACCATAAATATAATATACATGTAACCACACAACTAATTACTATGCGAACCATTAATAATTCTTCATCAAAATAATCTAAACAATAGTTTATGTGATTTAGGTTGTAAGTGACCCAACCCTTGCAATATCAGGTGTTTACTGGAGCTGAAATAATCTATGATTTAGGTTGTAAGTGACCCAATCCCTACAAAATCAGGTATTTACTGGAGCTGAAACAAGTATTCGTATTCATTCAAAAATCAATAATAATAAGAAGCCAATAATACAGAGAAGGCGCAAAAGCTATGGGATGTGATGATGATGATGAAAATTGAAAGTGATGATTAATTTTGCGTTGGTGGTTTATATGCCCTGCTCAATGAAAATTTAGAAAGACAAAAGAAAAAGAAGGAAAAAAAGAAGAAGAAAACATTTGCTTTAATTCAACGTAACCCACTAATAATTCAACAATTCAATATACCTATGGCACAAAGAGTACATAACTCATCAATAATTCAACAATTTAACATCTTCAAATTTTGATATTTATTGAATTTGTTAAATTGTTGTGAGTTGGTAATTTTATATTGCTAATGTCTTTAAACTTTGTTGATTAAATACTAATTTGTAAATAATTTTTTTTATCTACTGATAAAAAAAAAACTTGATCTTTACTTCTAGATAAATAAATTCTATATAATTTCTTTAAGAATGTTGAATTTCAGATCAAACTAATTTATATAAGATCATTCTGACTTGATTAAAATCTACTCGATTGGATGAGGTTATTATTAGATGGAAATGGCGGCTGCAGGAAAATTCGGTTGGGCAATGAAATGTATTTTTTAAATTAGCCTTTTTAACACGTTAGAATTAGAAATTTTGATTTTACATTTTTTTTTCAAAATTAATATTTCACTCTTAAATTAAAATGCCTTTAATTTGTTATAGATCTACTTGTTATAAAAAAAATCAAATTTTAATAATTTTTTAGAATTATTTTATTTAATTAAGCTTTAAACAAAATTTAAACTCCCAATTTTATAAATTTTAAGTAATTTTAATATTACTAAATTAAAATTAACTTGTCTTTTTATACAAAGTGACTGAAATTCAGATTTTAGATTAGGAAAAATAAATCCAAGTAATTATTAATTATTATAAAGCAAATTACTATTTAATTCCTAATATTTAGTGTAATTAATACTTTCAAATTTTTATTTTGAAAAATTAATTAGTTCGTACTTAATATTTAGTTCCATTAAACATATTATTAATTTTATTCATTTTACCATTAATTATATATAAAAAAATCTAAATACCCTTCATTTTTATTTTCTTTTTCTGCCACTTTTTTCCCTCTACCCTCCTTTAAACTTACCCGCCACAATCATACTCATGCCGCTGTTTCATCGCCACAATCAGACTCATGCACAAATTACAAATTGCAACAATCCTCAATACACAAATTGCTCATAAACAAATAATTCCAACAACAAATATTGGATCATTGCACAAACAGATGATGGAGAATTATTACTATTTTCAAGAATCATTTTCTCAATTTGATTCTTCAAACTCAAATGAGAAAATTTTCACGAAATTAAAATTTTCCAATCAGAAACAAATTTCATGAAATTAAAATTCCCAATATTCAAGTGCCAAAAAAAAATAGAGTACCCACAAAATTAAAATTTTCAAAATTCCCAATCAGAAACATATGTATGCATTTAGGTATAAAGATCTGTACCCAACTAACCAGATTCCTTGGTTATTTTGTAATCCGATGAATGCGAGGAAACTATGATAAACACCCCAAAGCACCCATTATCAAATACACAATAAACACCCAAAGCACCTATTATCAAGCACCCCCTTTTTTTTTCTATAAACAAGCACTCATTTATCGGGTTGGATGATTTGGAGAGATGAAAAATCAATACAATTGGTAACTGAGATATTTGTGTTAGAATAGAGAGGAATACAATGAGAAACAAAGTCGTCGACGATTTATTAGTGGTAAAAGTTGAGTTTTATAGACAAGCTCCGATAAATGACAAATTATGGTGTGGAGCGCATCTGGTTGGTCTCCGCCGTGGCTCGTCAACCATCTCCATCACCGTCGGTTCGTCTCTATCGCCTTGGCTTGACCATCATCATCTCTGCATCTCTGTTTCAATGATTTTTTATAATTATTTTTTATATTGCTTTTGATAATGATATCGCCTCTTTGTTTTAATTCTTTGATAATGATTTTTGATAATGCTCTCCTCTTTGTTTTGGAAGATTGTTTGTTAATTAGATTAACTGATAAAAGGGTGGGGTAGTTTAGGCATTTGTTATTATATATATATATATTTTTTAATTTCATTTTTAATTTTTTTAACTGAAATAATAAAAAAAAATTGACGGAAAGATTAGATTTATTAACATAAGCAAATTATAAGAACAAACTAATTAATTTCTCTAAATAAAAGGATGAAAGTATTAATTATACTAAATATTAAGAACTAAACAGTAATTTACTCATTAATTATAAATTAATAAATATAGGATGGTGATATATATATATATATATATATATATATATATATGAAAATTTTTTCAATTCATGCATCTTCTTTACAAGCTGTTTTGCAAATCAGGGTTTTCATTGTACTCTAAAACAAATTGACTACATGTATGAAAAAACCTTAATTAGTACAAATAAATAGTGATTTATAATTGTTTGGCCTTTTTTTTCTAATATAGAGACGATTCAATAGTAATTTCCTTCACTTTTCCTAAATGTGATTAAACAAATTTCTAATGTCATCTATACGAATCTTTGTCTCTTAATAACTAAGGGAATGGATCTTGGCAAATTGCATCCTCTAATCAATGGTTTAGAGAAAATGATACTATAAAATAAAAAATTTAAATATTAATATAAATAAAATATATAGATGAATTTATTATATATAAATTAATTAAAAAATATCAAATGATATTAGATTGCATTTGAATGTATGAATTTAAAAATGAAATTTTAATTTCAAATTTATGATTTGAAATATATAAATTTATAAATATCTTATTTAAAAAGTAAAAAATTCTAAATTCTAAATTTAAAAAAAAAATTAGATTAAAGAAGAAAATAATATATTTAAAATAATTAGGAAAAAATAATATTTTGAAATATTAAATTTTTGAAAATTAGATCTCGCTAGATATTTGAATTAAATTCAAATCTATTTAATTTTAATAATTCAAATAAAAAATTTAACTCAAATCCAAATTTAAAATTTAAATTCTTATCATCCAAATAGTGTTTGTTCTTTAATTTCATAATTATGCAAATCAAATTTTTCATACTAGCATAAACATTAATCACAAATATTTTAGAACTATGTGATTTTCACAATATAAGAATAGATAAAAAAAACATATCTTGTTGATCCATTATAACTTGTTGTATGTAGAGATTGATGTTCAAATAGATTTCTCTCTTTTACCCTTAATCTTTATATTGATTCTAGATGAAAACAATCAAAACTTTATGAAAATGATTGAGAGAGATTCTATTTATAATTATAAATATTAGGAAGCACATTTCCATCAAAGTGTACAACTTTTGTATTATAACTTTTCATCAAAATATACAACTTTTGAATTATACCTTTTCATTGATCTATAGAATTTAATACTTAATAATTATTAAACCTACATATATGATTATAAATCATGTGGGCCAAAATAAAATCTAACATTCTCCCACTTGGCCCATATAATATCATTCTAGGTTCAATAATAAACATAATGTGCAAAATAAGTTAAATCCTTATTCAAAAATGATCAAAACATTAAATCACCATTAAGTAAGAGCTTATACGGATCATAGCGGTTGTATGTTATTTGATCGACATAGTCCCTTCCATACATCACAATATTAGTTCTAAACTTAACATGATTAATAATAAGAGGTAACATAATGGTTCAATAATAATGTCTTTGTTAAAGATAAATCCAGTTAATAATCATATAACACCTTTATGTATATACATTAACATAAGAAAAACATGATATATAAATTTATCAAAAACAATACTTAAATGAATTCAGAATGTCAATACATATAATGAACATAAACTTTAATATAACATTATTAATGGTTTTCAATAATACCCATTCTTTCGACATGTTTTTTAAATGTTTTAGGTGGCAACCCTTTAGTTAACGGATCTGCAACCATAAAATTGGTGCTAATATGTTCAATTGACACTCTTTGTTTCTGAACTTCTTTTTTTACGACAAAGTATTTCAATTCCATGTGTTTAGCACCTTTTAAATACTTGTCGTTTTTAGAAAAGAAGACTGCTGCGGTATTATCACAATAAATTTTCAGCGGCTTGACAATACTGTCAACAATTTCAAGTTCTGAAATAAAGTTTCGCAACCATAAACCATGAACAGTAGCCTCAAAGCATGCTACAAACTCAGCTTCCATAGTGGATGTAACAATGACTGACTGCTTTGCACTTTTCCAAGATATTGCACCTCCAGCTAAAAGAAATAAATATCCAAATGTGGATTTTCTTGTGTTCACACATCCTGCAAAATCTGAATCTGAATATCCCATCACTTTAAGATGATCAGATCTCTTAAAAGTGAACATATGGTCTTTTGTTCCTTGCAGATATCTCAATACTTTCTTTGCAACTTTCCAATGATCTAAACCAGGATTACTTTGATATCTACCCAGCATACCGACGGCGAAACTAATATCTGGTCGAGTACAAGTCTAAGCATACATCAAACTCCCAACAATTGATGCATAAGGAATTTGTTCCATTTGTTTACGTTCCAATTCATTCTTTGGACATTGCATAAGACTAAATTTATCTCCCTTCTGAATTGGAACTACACTTGCAGAACAGCTTTCCATTATGAATCTCTCTAGAACTTTATTAATATATGCCTTTTGAGGCAATCCTAACAATCCTTGTGATCTATCACGATATATTTCAATCCCTATCACATAGGATGCCTCACCTATATCTTTCATTTTAAAGTTTTTTGAGAGAAATTTCTTAGTCTCATGTAATAAGCCAAGATCATTTGCAACGAGCAAGATATCATCAACATACAAAATTAGAAATATAAACTTACTCCTACTGACCTTCAGATATATACACCAATCAACAGTGTTTTCCTTAAATCTGAAAGACATAATAGTATCGTTGAACTTAAGATACCATTGACGGGAAGCTTGTTTAAGTCTGTATATTGACTTCTTAAGTTTACACACCATGTGTTCCTTTCCTTTAACTTTAAAACCCTCAGGTTGGTCCATGTAAACTTCTTCCTCTAAATTTCCATGCAGAAAACGGTTTTTACATCCATTTGATGTAACTCTAAATCATAATGATCCACTAGTTCCATAATAATTCTGAAAGAGTCCTTCTTAGATACAGGAGAAATGGTCTCTTTGTAATCAACACCTTCTTTCTGAGTGAAACCTTTGGCAACAAGTCTAGCCTTATACTTCTCGATATTGCCATTCGAGTCACATTTGGTCTTGAAGACCCATTTACACCCAACTCTTTTACAACCTCCAGGTAATTCAATAAGATCCCAGACTTTATTATGATCCATTGATTTCAATTCTTCTTTCATGGCATCTATCCATTTAGTAGAATTAACACTTTCTATGGCTTGTAAAACAAAAACTGGATCGACATCAACTCCAATGTCAAATTCTGACTCTTGTAAATATACCACATAGTCATCAGAAATAGTAGATCTCTTTTGTCTTTGAGATCTCCTTAATGGTATTTCATATGGTTCATTTACTATAGGTTCATTGTTGGCAGCTTCATTGTGGAGAGTTTGGTCATTCATTTGTTGTTCTTGTATGTTGTCATTCTGTTCAACAACATAACAACTTGAGAATAAGTTATAGGTAAAGGAATTTGTACCTTAACTTCTTGAATTTCCACTTTGCGTGGTTCTACACTCCCACTAATTTCACCGTTTTCAATGAACCTAGCATTTCCAGTTTCAACAATTCTTGTATTATGATTAGGACAATAAAATCTATAGCCTTTAGATTTTTTTGGATAACCAATGTAGAAACCACTGATTGTTCTTGAGTCCAGTTTCTTTTCATATGATTATAAATTCTCACTTCCGTCGGGCAACCCCAAACATGTAGGTGCCTTAAACTTTGTTTTCTTCCTGTCCACAATTCAAAAGGAGTTTTTGGAATTGCCTTACTAGGAACTCTATTTAGCAAATACATGGCGGTTTTCAAAGCATGCATCCACAATGACAAAGGCAAAGAACAATTATTTAACATACTTCTAACCATATTCATTAGTGTACGATTACGCCTTTCTGCTACACCATTTTGTTGTGGTATACCTGGTATTGTGTATTGAGTACAAATTCTATATTTTTCAAGAAATTTAGCAAATGGACCAGGACATTGTCCAGTTTCATCATACTTTCCATAATATTCACAACCTCTGTAAAATCTAATTATTTTTACTTTCTTGTCTAGTTGCCTTTCAACCTCATTAACAAATATTTCTAAAACATTTATAGATTGATATTTTTCATGCAACAAATAGACATAACCATAATGTGAAAAATCATCAATAAAGGTAATAAAATATTTTTCTCCACCAAAAGATGGAATGTCAAAAGGTCCACATATGTCGGTGTGTATAATTTCAAGGAGTTGTGTGCTTCTTGTGGCTGATTTCTTAATTGTGTGTTTTTTGTACTTCCCTTAATATAATCCACACAAATATTAAGATCAGTAAAGTCCAAATTAGGAAGTATTTCATTTTTTACTAACCTTTGCATTCTTTCTTTGGATATGTGACCCAAACGTTTATGCCACAAGTAAGCTGAACTTGCATCCACTAAACCACGTTTTATACCAACATTATGATGCAAAGTCAACAGGGTTTCAGCAAATAAATTGTCAAGATTTAATTTGTACAAACTATCACAAAGAACACCAGAGCCAACAAGATGATTTTTGTTTAAACAAACTGAAACATTTATTTCCAAATTTAAAGGAATATCCAGCTGTATCAAGTTTAAACAAAGAAATTAGATTTCGAGAAACTAAGGGAACATAAAGAGTTTGAAAAAGGTTTAAATGATATCCTGTATCTAAAAGTAAACGATAAGTTCCAATGGCTTCAACTGGAGCTTTGACTCGATTCCCTATAAAGACGAAATTTTCATTTGGATGTGTGGTTTGGATCATAAGGAATCCCTGCATCGTATTTGAAACATGAGTGGTACAACCATAATCAATCCACCAAGTATTATAAGGAACTTCTGTTAAATTTGATTCGAAACATACAAAAGCTCTAGGCTTACCTTTCTTCTCGAACCATGCCTTATGTTTCAGGCAATCTTTTTGATAGTGTCCAGGTTTTTTGCAGAAATGACACTTATCATTATTTCATTCCTTTTTGAAATTCTAGACAGATGACTCATTAATCTTCAATGGTCCTTTATTGCCCTTTCCATTCTTTTTTCTTTGTTTTTTTTAGCTCCTGATTAACCCATAAGATTAATGGAGTGAATTCCTTATTTCTTAAGTCTTGCCTCCTCTTAAACAAGCATACTTTGTAGTTCAGTCACATTCCATTTGTCTTTTATTGTATTGCAATTTATTTGGAATGGACCATACTCAGGAGGTAAAGAGTTTATAATAAACTGTACAAGAAAACTTTCTTCCACTTTCATTCCCATGAATCTTAATCTTGCTGCTATATTTACCATTTCAGTTACGTGCTCATGCATAGTACGAGAACTATCAAACTTCATGGTGGTTAACATACCCATTAACGTCCCAGCGCGTGACTTATCAACCGATTCTGACTGAGAAATGTCTTTCACAAACTTCATAAATTCCTTAGCATCATCAGTTTCGGGAATAGTAGCCTTAATATTGGTTGCAATTGTCATTCGCATGAGCATTAGGCTTAGTCTGTTCGATTTTTCCCAAACTTTATGAAAAGACTTTTCTTCATTTGTACTAGTATCAGTAATATCAGCAGGCTTATCACTTATGAGTGCTAAATCGAGATCAAGAACACCTAAGTCAAACTTGATTTGTTCACTCCATTCAGAAAAATTAAGCCCATTAAATTTCATAATAGACAAAGCTTATGAATGAAGTGCAACAAAATTAGATGCTAAAAAATAAGTAAAATACTCATAACATTAATACTTTGAGTTATAAACTAATCACATAATACACATTCACATAACATTAAATATATATTGAAGTTCTCCTTTGGGTGATACAACAATATACAACAATAAACATAATTGATGTTTTAATATAATTCAACATAATTTGGTAATTATATATACTCCAATCAGACATGCTTGCAATCTTTGGATATGCTAAATATATCTAACCAAGTATACTAATTAACCACTATTATGTTCATGATTAAAAATGAACTGATCAATCTTTGGGCAATTCTTAAATATTTTACAATCAATAAACTTCAAATTATCCATAACAAATAAAGTATATGACATTATGTCATCTCATTAATAGCACCACACAAGTATGAGTAATTGAATTTTATTTAATTTAATATCTATGAGAATTTATTTTTTTTAATTCGGCCACTTTGGTGACTAACGAATTATAAATAATATAGACATTAAATTAAATAGTGAAAACGATGAATTATTCCAATTAAATGAAATACTAGCATACATTCAGGTAATGCCACAATCATTATTATTATTATTATTATTTTAATCAAATGCAGCGGAAAATCAGATTGAGAATAAATTAATTTTAACAATTATATAATTAATCAAATGAAAAAAAAATATTAATCAAACGTTCAAATGTCCATTTTGGATATTATTTAGGACACAATAATTATAATAATAATAAATTAAATGAGTCAACATTCATGGTGCTATATACACCCACTTCATAGTATACCCACTTTATGCATACTAATTGGGCATAGAATTTGAGAACTTTAATTAAGGCCAAAACCATTTTGAATCTACACTTAAATTCACAAATTTATTTACTGTGTGCATGCCAAAATCATGTCTAATCAATTCCAATTAGCATTAACATTAATAAAATAATTAATCAATCAAGAAATTTCTCATCAATCCTTTTAATTGAGAAGTGAGAAAATTAATAAACATCAATGGAAAATCACATGTTCTTAAACTATGCTCTGATATCACATGTTGTTTTTTATATTTCATAATTATGCAAATCAAATTTTCATATTAGCATAAACATTAATCCCAAATATCTTAGAACTATGTGATTTTTACAATATAAAAATAGAAAAAAAAACATACCTTGTTGATCCATTATAACTTGTTGTATCTAGAGATTGATGTTCAAATAGATTTTTCTTTTTTACCCTTAATCTTTATATTGATTATAGATGGAAAAAATAAAAAACCTTAACAAAAATAGTTGAGAGAGGTTTTATGTATAATTATAAACATTAGGAAACACCTTTTTCATCAAAGTGTGCAACTTTTGGATTATAACTTTTTATCAAAATATGCAACCTTTAGAACATACATCTTTATTGACCTATATAATTTAATACTTAATAATTATTAAACTTAACATATATAATTATAAATCATGTGGGTCAAAAATAAAATCTAACAATTAAAACCTAAATGAAACAGAAAATCTGAATTACTTCCAAGAATTACATCCAAAAATTGTGGTTTGTTGACATATTTTTAAAGTTTGAATTTAGTATTAGATTAATTATGAGGAATTTTTTTTTTTTTTAAAGAACTCATAAAGTTATGGTGAATAACACTTTAAATATGAATTTAGTAACACGTGAAAAAAATTAATTTATAATGAAAGTGTTTGATAATTCAATTGTTAAATTGGATTTTGTTAAAATTCAATTATGTAAAAATAGATTTTTTTTTAAAAAATCATTTGAAAATAAACGTCAATTTATCGCTTATAAAAAAATTTGATTCAAATATTTTAAATTTGAGCTTTGATTTATTGCAAATATTCAAAAAAAAAATTTAATTGACTTAAAAATCTAGTACTTCCTTACAAAACCTAGTTTTGAAACTTCCAATTAAATTGTCAAACACCCAAAATATTTATTTACAAAACCTAGTTTTGAAACTTCCAATTAAATTGTCAAATACCCAAAATATTTATTTACAATATTTAACTATGCACAATAAACTTAAGAGAGTGTGACTTGACCAATTTTAATTTCAACAAAATTAAAATTTCAGATTTGAGTACTCAACTTCAAGAGGTCATATTTTCCTCAATTCTCATTCAAATTATGAATATAATATGCCTATTTAAAGCTCTACACATGTATGTAACAGGAAATAATCGAATCACACAAAAAATAGACCTAAGTAATATATTATATGCTCTAAATATACATACTTAAACACATGCAAAAATAGCACAAAATTCATAAAATTTATGCTTTAATCAATTAAATTCATTCAATTAATCTTAAAACTAGAATACAAGTATTTCAGCTTTAATACAATGAAAGAAATTCAAATAAATTGAATTGGATAGACTACCTACTTCTTGTGGTGGTGTGAAAATAGATCTTTAAATTTGTATCATCAATTCGATTGTATTAGAAAGTTTCTTCAAATCTGCAATCTAAAAGGCTCAATGTCTATCTTGAATTATTCACCACTGTAAAATTACTTTGGGAGAGAAAAACAATCTTTTTTTTGTTGTTGATTTTAACATCTACTTGTAGATTTTTTTTTTAATGGAACTACTTGTACCTTCCCTCTACCAGGAGGTTACATAATCCATTCAAAATTCAATTTAATAATATCTAAAATATTATTATTTATATAATTAATTAATAACTTATGGATTAGGTCTATATGCCTGTCATGGGCATACTCAAACCTGTTTTTAATTATTAAAAATTATTTTTATGAAAGATAAACTAATAGAGTTATTTATATTGACAAAATTATTTGATTATTATAGATTGTCTTGCATATATGCATTTGTATATATATATATATATATATATATATATATATATAAAGAGAGAGAGAGAGAGAGAGGGAGAGAAGTTTTATAATTTTCATTTCGTACAGCTCTAAAAATGGTTGAAGATAATTAATTTAAAATTGATAAACTAAAAGAATATAATCAAATTGATTTTTACAATACGTTTATGTAATATTAATTTTACATATTTAAAAATAAAGTATGTGTACACACACAATTGGTGTATATGTCATATAAAATTAAAAATAATATGTAATAGATGAAATATTTCAATAGAAAATAAATATATTTTATTTATATATAAAATAATATAATTACATTAAATCAGTACAAAGGGTGAGCTAACTTCTACATTAATTAAAATTACATGATCAATCCAACTGCAATTAAAAAAAAAGAAGTCTCACAAGAATGAAAATTTCCATTATTAAGAATTATTTCCATCATTATTCAACATAACAAAACATGGGTTCACACTTAATTATATAATTAATTAGGTATTTGCCACCACATCTCACAAACTACAATAAGGCTAGCTAGCTACAACAATAGTAATAGATTTATATAGTACACTATTAAATAACAAACTGCACTAATAATTTTTATGTAACAAAAGAACCCAAGAAAATTATGATAATATGGGAGAAGAGAAGTAGAGATAATAAGGCAGTACTGGTGATGGATAGTAGTGGATGAGCAGAGCTTGGTGATGAAGATGATGATATTCCATTTCCAACTTTGATAGTAACTTTCTGACCTAATGAGCAGTGAGTCCCGACAGTACAAATGAAGTAGCGAGTGGCATTTTCTGTCAAAGAGACAGTTACAGGACTTGTTTCATTGGGTTTTCCATTAGTTTTTGTGCAAGCATCATATTCTGGCTTTGTTGGCACTTCCATTACATTATGGGGTATGGCACCAGTCCAATTGAATACTGATCTCCTCAATTTCAAAACAGATAAATTAATACCAAATGGTAAGAAATAACTATTTATGTCATGTAACCTAATCAAAATGGAAACATCTACTAATTTATAATCAATTGCAGGAAATAAAATAATTAAGGCATAATTCATAAATTTACCCTAAATTTTATATTTTGTTTGTAATTGTATATCTTATTTTTAATTTTTAGATAATTTTACCTCAATTTAAAAATTTAATTACAATTATAACCTAAAAGTTAAATTATCGTTTTATCCCATAAGAAGAATATTTTTATAGGATCCTGATCCATCAATAACTTAATAAAAAATAAGAAAAAAACAATCAATATCTTAATAGAAATATACAAGAAAAATAAAAATAAAAAAAATCTTGGTCAAACTAATTGATTATTTGACGGAAAGAATATATAAAAAGACGGAAAAGAAAAAAAAATTTAATAAAAAAAAATATATTTATCGTTAAATTATATTTCGATGTGTGTTATTTTCATCATTAATTAATCGATTCAATGACTCTTTTTTCTAAAAAAAATTTACTGTAACTTATTTATTTTAAATTTTACGCATCTTATTCATAATTTTAATTTATAAATTAATATCTGAAATTTGACACACAAATAAATCTATTTGTATTACAAGAAAAAAAAAAGGGATTATCGATAGTTTCGACCCAAAGACTAAGCATAAGAATTTTAAAAGAAATTTTATTCGCAAGAAACCAGTGGCATCAAAATTTTAACACGAAACTTTGTTGCCGAAATAGGAACCCATTACCGACGAAATTTACCAATAAACTATTGCGTTGGTAAATTTGGAACAGTGAATGTAAAAAATTTCGGCGCTTGAAATTATATGTACTGACGGATTTATTTATGCCCACGTGTATTTGAAATTATATGTACTGATGGATTCACCTCTAAAGTGATCTGTCAGTAATGCATCCGTAACCTGAAAGGCATTAACAGAATAATTTCTCTGTCCATTCATTTTTCATTCGCTCTCTCTCGTTCTCTCTCTATATCTTTGTCTCTCAGAATTTCAGGGCTTCGTTCGCCGTCAAGAGCTCTGGGTCTGCCATCGCCGCAGACCGTACGTCATGCAGGTATGTTTGATTTTTTGTTTTTTTAACTTCGTTTCTCCGTTTACGGGTTTCCTAACAAAAAAATATGGGCTTGTATAATGGTGATTTTATGGGTTTGGGTTTTGTTCCTTTGTTTATGCTTTTTGCTGGAGAATTTTATCCGGATTTCATATATATATATATATATATATATATATTTGCCATTTGTGTTCGATTATGGATTTGTGTTTATGGTTTCTGATGTGTGTGTGTGTTTATGTTTGCTGGTCTGTAATTTGTTGTTTATAATTTTTTTTTCCATTATTCTTCTGTGTGTTTGATCATAATTTTTTATTTGTAATTTTTTTGGTCATTTTTTACCTTTGTTTTTGTTCTCTATTTTTTTTTTTTTTTTTTTTTTGCTGCAATTGTCATTTCACCTCCGCCTTCACCAATGCATCCGTTGCCGCAAAGAAAGGTCTCACAATTATTTGGCTGCGCCACTTCTTTGTGTGAGTCCAGAGGTTTTTTCTTCCACTAGTTGTATTACCAATAATTTAGGGGAATCCAATTTTTTTAATGCTAACATAACCCATAAAATTATTCAACCCCAAATTTAATTTTATATTAACCATTTTCTTTTTGGGCGGTTTGTAATTGAGACAAAATTCCCTTGTTTAGATTTTAGTCTCCCGGATATTTTGTCCTCCGACCCTAATTATGTGCCTTTAATTCAATAATACTAATGTTGAAGAGAGAACTAAAGGTGTCAAGAATAAGGACTTTGTATAAATAGTACAAAATATCATGGATAGTTTCATTTATAGTCTCTCAACTTGTGACTAACGTATTTTATGGTCTTTTAACTTTAATTTGTAACGATAAAGTTTCTGAATTTTAATTTTCAAAATATAAAAATCCTTTTCAAGAAATAAACTAACATTTAATTACATTTTGATCCCTGATTTTCAAAATACTATTCATATAGGTAGAAAATTTATTTAATTTGCTAGTTTATGGATGAAATTTTTGGAGGGAAGAAGAGTGTATAACAGTATAAAACACTTTTCGATTACAGAAAGAAAAGAGCATTCACTGATACAGTGGGAATATTCTTGAGTCTGTGGAAGAATTAAGCATAGGGACAAATTAATTAGAATAGATTATATTTATAGAAACACTCCCTTAGAAAATAATATTGCCCATGAATATTGTAGTGTATCAGATATAATTGAATTTATAGAAGGGCAATATCCGGTTTTTAATCAATTAGTCATTTTAGATCAAGATACTCCTTTAGTGACTTCTAGAACTTCAAGTTGGAGTGATAATCTAATAAGAGATTATTTAATTTGGAAGAGATTATTTTTCTTGCTCTTTGAAAAAATTCTTCAGGTCTAGACAGTTGGGTAATATTTTTAGAAAGTCGAGAAAAAATTAAAAATTCACCCAGTAGTTCTAGATAAAAATGGGAAAAGTAGATGGAGAAGAAAGTGTCAGCTCTAATCCTTCAGGATTGACTTCATTTCAGAATATTCATAATGAAGTGAGTCTTCTCCTAGAGCAGTTGCATGCGACAGGGAACATAGGCGATTCACCAGAATAAAGAAATGATTTAGCAAAAGAAGTAGGAAAATTGGTGAATGATACCTCTTTCTGGAAAAAAAATTTTGCAATTAAGGAAAAACAAAATAGTTCCTTATATTGTTGACCCTGATATTAAAGCTGCTAATCAAGAAAGTAGCAAAGCAGCTAAAGATCTTAAAAAATCTCTAGGCCTGGTAGAAGAAACTCCTTTACATTTAGATAATAGAACATTTAATGAGCTTTTTGCTACGAAGAGGGCAGAATATAAACTAAATTATCCCCATAGAACAAAACCAGAATTTCAGCCTAGGGATAATCCATTAAGGCCAGTTATCACCCCAGCAGCTTTTCTAAATCTAGATGTGAAAAGCATGCTTCTGAAAGAATAGATGAATGGATTACCATGATCAGGTTTACAACTAGAGCAGGTACCTACTCAATTGAGGCCACCTACGAACTTTGCAAAGCCACCATGGTTGACAATGCTCAGAAATTCTAGGATCAACTAGTAGTTCAAACATTTTATTAGAGATGAAATCAGGGAAACAGTTCTAGTAGATGAGGTTCTAGCTATCATTGTAGATGCCCTGAAGAGAAAATTTTATGGGTTCTCAATAACAACTGAGTCATTAGAGAGAGAACAATCTTTAATAGCGTTGATGAAATTACAAATATGTGACATGTGTTATTTTGACAATTATGCATATGAATTTCAAAAGTATTATTATAATCTTGATCTTAATGCACAAAATTACATGTCAACATTGTTTTTTGCTAAGCTCCCAGAACCATGGCCAAAGGTAGCAAAAAATGCCTATCAACTCCTCCTAAATGAAGAAAAAGTGGTTGATGGATTAAGAGGTAAGATACAGGCAGTTAGGTATGCCTTGAGAAGGACATGTACTGAATTTCAAGTAAGACAAGACACAAAACATCTTCTTTATCCGAACAAAAGTTGTTGCTCTTAGATTGAATATGTTCCTGGTAGGTACGGTTGTACTACAACAAACGAAAAAGGAATAGGGAAAAGATCTGAAGCGGGATGTTTTTCTTGTGATACAAAAAAGAAAAAATTTAAAGGATATAGAAAAAGGAGAATATTGAAAAATGATAGAAACAACAAAAAGAGATTTGGGTTTATTAGAAGGAAAACCAACCTTAGGGATAAAGATAGGATAGATACCTTTAAGAAAAAATATGGTAGAGCCCCTAAGTGCCTGCAAGGAAAACCTCTTAGCAATTGTTCTTGTTGTTGGATTTGTGGTTCGAAGGATCACAAAGCAAATGTATGTCCACAAAAGAACAAGCGAAAGGAAAATCTTAGAAGAATTTCCTTCGAAGATGAGAATCTTATCTATGAACCAATAGAAGAAGATGAATATTCTGACATAGATTCTGAAATAGATTGTATTTATGAAGTAGTTTCTGAATATGAAACTGATATAGATGAATCTGATTTTTGGACAGCCCAGCTATTCATGATGATGTGGTAGAAGGACTTATAGATGAAGAAATGATCAATTTAGATACTCCTCCGGTATAGGAAGAATCTTTTTAGTATGATGATCCGTCCAAAAGTTGCATAGAATGGAAACTCCCAAAACTAGATATCAATACTACTTACAACAAATCTAAATTCAGTTTTAGATCAATATTAGATGTCTCCCAATCAGAATCCACGGCTCAGGTTTCTAGTACAGAACTAGAAACATTGGACATCCCTTTGATCAATTTACCAAAAATAAGAGAATTAGTAACTAAATCAAAGGGAACATATCAATATTGGTCTTGTCCAGATAGGACTTATTTCACTGTTCAATTTGCCAAACGATAGTCCTGTGATAGCAGTTGTGCTAGACAAAAGATGAAATTTGTTCTAAGACCAACTAATATCAGGGGTCCAAACTAACCTTGCACATTGACCAGTTTGGTTTCAAACTTATCCTAACTATATGATGTCAGTAAATAATAAGTGTTTGGGTAATTCTTTAACACTTAGGATTAAATCTATGAATATGAACATAATTAATTCTCAGGCTAAATATTTAGCATATCACACTAGGATAATTTTTAGACTGATTAATACAACCAATCCTGGAGTGAAAAATATCTCTAGAATCACAGAGTTATTCGATGAGGGTTCAGATAATTATAGGCAATTCTATAGAAAATAAATTAATCCTTTAGAGTTATCATGGCCTAGGAGTTGGGTTTTCCAAGAACTAGCAGAGACATCACGATCAATAGGTTCCTCTCAAATCACACAAAGAGGTAGAAATATCATCTTAAACCTAGAAGAACCTATGAGAAATCTTAGGATTTTTTATCCTCCCAGATGATTATATCATATTCCTCGGTTACCTTGAAGTCATTCTACTTCATCAGTAATTAGAGAGAAAGTTGCTAAGACACCAGTCCAGGAAGAAAATACATCATCTTCAGATGGTAGAACCATTGTAAGATATAGAACTATAAGCCTACTTGTATATGAAGATGAAGAAATTAGGGAAAATACAAGGATGATTAAACATCTAACACTAGTCCCTGAGGTTGTAAAAGAAATACAAAAAATTTCTCAACAACGGTTGAATCCTTTCGAGGATGTGTGGACAATGGTGTGTTCTAATACCATGTCATCATCAAAGATATTCAGTACAGAAGAATCAGGTTTAAGTACATACATCTCTTTAACATTTAAATTTTCTGGTTATTATGATTACTCTTTGGATGTGTTAGTTGATACAGGTGCAACAATCACTAGTGTTAGACCCAATGCACTCCCTGATGAATGGTGGAAACCATTGTCCCAGCCTATGATACTACGTATGGCAGGAGGAGAAGTGAACTTGGTAACACAGTTTGCAAAACAAGTTCCTGTTATCATAAGTGGACAAAGGTTCACTATTGATAAAGTCCTAGCATTCCCTGATCTTGATGAAGATATCATTTTAGGAAATGCTTTCCTAAAAGGGCAAAAAGAAAATAAACCTTTTGTGCAAGACGACAATTACATCTCAATTGGAGGTGTAAAAATCGAATCTCTGTCAAATCCTAAAAACAAATTAAAATTTGGTTTTTATCCAGTTAGAATATCAGAGTTGTATGGATCTATGCCATGTAAACAAGCATTCAAAGTGCAAACCCAGCGTGGTGAAACTTGGCTAGATTATCTATTTGATCAAGAATCAAAAGAATTGTGTTTTAAAACACAAGGTGTGATAGAAAAACATATTATACATCCCCAACTGAAAGGAACTAAGTGTGAAAAATTTCTTGTAAAATTAGCTGATAATTTCAGTGAATACCTGCTAAAGTTATGGGTGCTAAATGACATAACTGCTAAATTAAAACTAAAAGATCACAATACTATCATCAGAACTAGAAATATAACATATACCAATGAGATGATAGAGGAATTTGACAAGCATATTCCTGAACTACTCGAAAAAGGTTTGATTAGGGATAGTAATAATCTGCATTCTAGTCCAGCCTTCATGGTAATAAACCATGCAAAGCAGGTGCGAGGAAAAACACGAATGGTTATAGACTATCGTCAGGTAGACAAAGCAACAAAGGATGGTAGTTATAAAATCCTTGCAGCAGGTGATGTCATAGATAGGGTAAGTCTTAAACAACCTTTTATCTTTTCTAAATTTGATCTAAAAAATGGTTATTGGCAGGTAAAGATGGAAGAAGAATCTGTAGCCCTAATAGCCTTCAATGCACCTCAAGGGATGTATGAATGGTTGGTAATGTCATTCGGCCTTAAAAATGCTCCAGGCGTGTTTCAACGCAAAATGGACATTGCATTTAAAGCATTGAAAAAAATTTGTTTGGTCTATATAAATAATGTGTTAGTTTTTAGTAATAATGAAAAATATCACCTGAGTCATCTTGAACAAGTGACTGATATCTTCAAACATGAAGGTATGATTTTATCTGAAAAAAAATATAGAATGGTCTAAGGAAAATATAATTTTTTTAGGAATGAAAATTGAAAAAGGAAAAAATAGGCTACAAAGCCACATTTCTAAAAAACTTATTAACTTTCCTGACGAACTAGAAGATAGGAAGCAAGTACAAAAATTTTGTGGACTTGCTAACTATGCTAGAAAATTCGTGAAAAACTTATCCAAAGACTTAGGAAGAATATCAAAGAAAACATCTGATAAAATTTCTTGATTTTGGGAAAATGAGGACACTTAGACTATCATCCAGGTAAAAAATAAAATGAAAAATTTGTCTTGTCTTAATTTACCATCAGATACAGGCGAGTTAGTCCTAGTGGCAGATACTTCAGAAAAATCCTGGGGAGCAGTATTGAAAATCAAAGGTAGAAAACCGAAAAAAATTTATAAGTATTGGTCTTGAACCTTTAAAGGATCCGAAATTAATTATCTAATTCATGAAAAGGAAGTCTTAGCAGTTAAAAATGGTATAAAAGCCTTTTACATCTTCCTGACTCCTAAGAGGTTCGTAATTAGAACAGATTCAACCTACGTAAAGGATTCATGAATCTGAATCTTAAAGAGGCTAGGCAAACTAGACTTTTAAGATTGCAAGAATGGTTTAGCTATTACAGGTTTGATATTGAATATATTCGTTCTGATAAAAATGTAATAGCTGATTCTCTTTCTCGTGAATTGTCTAATTTTGCAGATGGACCCTGCTGCCAAAAATAAGCGATGTTGGATCTGTAAAAGGGAGGGTCACACTTGAAAATAATGCACTAAGAAAGTTGAAAAAGGGGAAAAAAGATTCCAAGAGTGATAGCTCCGGTTCTTCAAGAACGAAAAGAAAAACTATAGCATCAAAAGATGTTATGTGCTGGATATGTAAATCTGAAGGACATATCTCTACAGAGTGTTCTAAAAAGAAGCTAGTGAGTTCGAAAGAACTGGTTTGCCCAAAAGGGTTTAACGAAAAGCCCAAGGAGAAATCCTTGATTAAGAAGAACAAAGAGAAAAATTCTCTGGCC